>VWPW01002759.1:0-15068 GCA_013389825.1 Crypturellus undulatus | reverse complement strand
AGTCCAACCGTAAACCCTTCGACACCAAACCTTGTCCTTAAGCACCTCACCTACATCTTTCTTACCATTACCAGAGATGGTGACTCCACCACTTCCCTGGGCTGTCTGTTCCAATGTTTGACTACTCTTTCCATGTAGAAATTGTCTAATGTCTAACTTGAAATTCTTCCTAAAGTCTAACTCTCGCTCATGCTGCTGATGGGCACGTGGGACTTGGAGCAACCAGCAGTGTCAGGGCTGGATGCAGGGAGAAGCCAGAGTTTATATTTTGCCCTGCTCCCAGGAGCTGGAGCATGACAAGAGATGCAGCACCCACCATACAGGGCACATGGGATCTAGACAGGAGAGGAGCTAAATCACTCTTAGCTTCCCTCCTCAGAAGACATTTTAGGCCTTAGCACTCATCTTAGCCAGTCAACTTAAATTGATGCAATTATTCCCCTTTATCCCAGCATTACCCTAGGCTAAACTGCTTCAGTGCATCCCTCCTGGTCAAAGCAAGACCAGATTCTGCTCTGCAGGAGCCTCCTGGGGTCCCCACGCAGCAGAACCAAGGTGGATTTGCCTTGCCTGCTCCACAGCCTCCACTGCCCCAGCTCGTCCTGCTCTCAGCTCCTGAGCTTGCTCCATGAAACCGCACTCGAGCAGCTCCGCGTGGAGAGCAATCACACCCCCAGAGCAGGCACACCCAAGGCGGCCGATAAATATCTGGTGACCACAGCCATGTGTAAGGCTTCTCCCAGGCCAGAATTGAGATTAGTGGAGCTCGGACCCAATCCAAACGTCTCTCGCTCCAGTAATCAGAAGCAGCCCACGCAGCGCTAAGCTCTTGCAGCTCATGCTTACCTCCCGGTCCCACCTTCCTCTCCCAACGCTCCATCCTTTGATCTAACCTTGCTAGCTTAGGTCCTGTAGGCTGGGTCTGGATGACTGAGCGCTCTTTTGTCCTGAAATGGGGCAGCTGATGATGCACACGGGTGTTCAGGTGGCTGCTTAAGGAGAAGGTGTTGAGATACGGCTGAGTCCTTGGTTCTGGATCAGCAGGAGGGCCTGGTTCGACTTCGGGCATCCTCGGGGCTGCACTGCAGAGCCACTGCCTGTGCTCTGCCCTCAAACGCTGCTCCACAAGGTGCAGCAGTTCCACATTTATTTATTTTCCCCCTCTCTCCGTTNGTCCCACCTTCCTCTCCCAACGCTCCATCCTTTGATCTAACCTTGCTAGCTTAGGTCCTGTAGGCTGGGTCTGGATGACTGAGCGCTCTTTTGTCCTGAAATGGGGCAGCTGATGATGCACACGGGTGTTCAGGTGGCTGCTTAAGGAGAAGGTGTTGAGATACGGCTGAGTCCTTGGTTCTGGATCAGCAGGAGGGCCTGGTTCGACTTGGGGCATCCTCGGGCTGCACTGCAGAGCACGGGGCACTGCCACTGCCTGTGCTCTGCCCTCAATGCTTCTCCGCAAGGTGCAGCAGCTCCACATTTATTTATTTTCCCCCCCTCTCCGTTTTCTGCTCTTTAACACACAGGGCGCACACATCTTCCACTACCGCTCGAGGAACCCCGCGGGCAGAGAGCAAGGCAAAGACATCTCCTGTTCCCCGACGCACGAGAAATCCCCTCGGCTCAGCAAATGCAGAGGGGATGGAGCCAACCCCAAAAAGACCATTGCGACCGCAGGCAGCCAGCCCTACTGGCAAAGCCAAGGCTTAGGCGCCGGCAAGAACACGCGGCCGAGCCACCTCTCACCGAGCAACCCCAGGGCAACAGGAAAACCCTTCGGCTCCCTCCCAGAAAGCCAGAAGACGGCGGATGAAACGAGGACACCCTTTGGCATCCCGCTCTCCAAACTATCCCAGTCCAAGCACCTCAAGAGCAAGGTTGCCGCATCCGCGGGTGCTTCCCCCGACTCCAAAAAGAAGCCCCAAGAGGCCACCAGCCAGCAGGAGCACTAGGCACGTGGATGTCCGGGGCAAATCTGTAGATCTTGGCTGCATCCGTGTTGCATGGGGCAGGGGAACACGTTTGCATTTACCTGGTCGGTGCACCAGTACCACACGGCCATGACAGACAGCCCAAAAGTCATCCCGGTCCAGGGCAGATCTCCGGAGACCGGGTCTCGGAAGAGGTGCATGGCATCTGCTCTGGGCAGGTGGCAGGTAGTGTTGGGGACGATCTTGGCTGGAACCGCTTTTAAATAGGCCTCTTCCAGGTTCGAGTAACCGCCGATCTCATTAAAAGCTGGAAGACATTGGGGGAGGCTGGTTAGAGTCCATCGGAATCCAGTCGCCTCCGAGATCAGCTGGTTAAACAGGCACGAACTCGCTGTCCACAACTTCTTCTCCCTTCCCCCTGGCCCTGCTTCCCAAAGAGGGAGGCTGTTTCATGATGGTGTTTTATTCTAGCTATTTAAGAGACTTCTACTAACGTTTTGCACAGCTGTCCCATTACATTGTGCCCTCCCTTAGGAGGGTGATCCGTGTCCTGGGACAAAGGCTCCTCAAGGGACCCACCGCTTTTGACTTTGTACTATAAAAGCAGCCTGTTTATTAAAGCACTCGAGTCCCAGAGCATGGGGAATTTCTCCAGAACTATTTAAGTGCAAGTTTGGGGAGCTTTGGTAAGCTACAAAGCAAGGTGCCTTTGCTCAAGGGTCTGGCCAAACTTTCTGTCCCTCTGAGCATTTATCAACACTTTCTGCACGGCTTCATTTTTAGGTATCCAGAACCAAGTGCAAAAACAAAAAACAAAAACAAACCCAAAAAAGGCCCCTTCACTGCATTTTCCCTAAGGAAACAGGATCCAACTTGGGAAAAGATCTGGCCTTAGTCTAAGCGCTCGTGATGGTTGCGTGCCACAAACAAGCCCTGGCAAGCGAGTGGCTGCGTCCCCATGCAGCTGGCTCCGGGCTCCTCCACCCACTCCCGGTCGGAGCGCATCCCACCGGCAGCCGGAGCCGGCCTGCTCCGGGGAGCCGGCACTGCAGGAGATAGGGGAAATCTGCCTTCATCAACGCTGGTGCCATCCTGGGGGTGCAGCAGGGAGGATTTTGGAGCTGGAGGCATCGCTTTCCAGCAGGAAGAGCGGGAGGAATCGGCTCCCGCCACGCGCCGCGGCTGCCCACGCAGCAGCTGTTGCGCGGAGTGGGCGCATGGGCAGCCCCATAGCCACGGGGATGGCCACGCGGGCAAGGAGGGAGCATGGCAGGACCCCAGCACGGGAAGGAGGCCAGGATCCAGAGGGCAGCGTGCCAGGGGAGCCTCCTTGGAAGGGTCGGTGAGCCCTGGAATGCGGCTGCGCGATGCCGCGTGCTGCAGCTCCCGTTCCATCCCCAAGATCCCTCTTGTTTTGCTTTGTTTCACTGCACAGCAACACAATTTGGAGTCACAGCAATACCCTTGGTGAGCTCCTTCACCTCAAACACATGGGTTGGCACCAGGATTTAGACCTAAATGCAGAGCTAGTGTTTCTCAGCAGCCACCCTCTTTAGACCAAAAGCAGATCCCTAATCCGTAGGGCGTTGGAGATGGCATCTCCATCAAGCAACAGCTTCAGCAAGCCCCAATTTCGGTGTGACCCTCCCTCCTGCTGTCCCCTTGTCTCGGGGGAGACCTCTCGGGCTGACTTGTCCTTTCAGCTAATGAACCGCGTTATCAGGGTTATCAGAGGGGCTATCAGAGACCAAGGACAGGGGCAGGGGATGCTTTCGGGAAGTGACAAAAGGGACATCACATACCCACCTTGCAAACAGGCCCATTACATCCCAGAGGGAAGGAGCACGTGTGAAACCTTCCTGTTCTTGTGAAAGCAGAGCTGGCCCCTGGCCAGCCCACGGTTTATCCAGGCACCGGCTACTCCCAGGCTTTGCATGGGCGTTGGGCACCAGCAAAGCTCTCGGCAGGAGCGGGCGAGTGCTGAAAGCCGGGGTGCTCCCCCGCCTTCCCAAACATTGAGCCAGCAAGTCCCAACACCTGCGTCTGCTGGCGCGGGAGAGCGGGACAAGAGGAGCGAGGCGGACGAGGAGCCGGATGCTTCCTCAAAGCCCATCATCGGCTCCACCAGGATCAGCGTCACGGTGGTGAATGCCAGGGAAATGAGCACCGAGGGCAGCAGGGTGAAAGGCACCGCGGATGAGTACGGATTGGACCGGAGCCATTTTGGGATGCCCGACTCGGAGCACCACAAATCACCTGGTGACATCGGTCCCCTCCAACCTGCCCTTCTGCCTCTGCTCTGGCTGCAGCTTCCCGTGGCAGACGGCCGACACAGCTATTAAGTAAACTGGATCTGTTCGTAACCCCTTGGTTTACACCCGCTTGTCCTCTGACCTGCAGCCGTTCTGCAAAGCGTTATTTGCACAGCCCTTCCGCCCTCCCTTGGAAAACGTGGCCTTAGACCTTAGCTCTGCGGCAGCTTTTCCTGCTTTTCCATAAGCCGAGGAGCCTGGCCAAGCACTGGCCACCGGGAGCCACGGGTTAGCAGATTAGCAGCTGTGCTTGTGCTAAACAGACTGGCAAGGCAAGAAAGCGGAGAGCATCTGTTATTAGAGTGGTTTGATAGGATGGATAAAAACAGACGCCTCTGCGAAACACAAGCCTTCAGGTCCCAAGATCTCCTGAGACCCAAGAAAAGCAACACAGGAGCTTGCGTGACCAGGAGCTTGCAGCTCCTCTCTGATCCCCCGTATCAGCTGGTCTCCCAAACATGATTACCTCTCCACAGACCTTGCCACGCTTAGGTTAGCCCATCTAAGAACAGTTTAGCAGTGCATTTGCTGGAAGGGATTTTCCAGGCCTCACATGCCTGCCCTCCCGCTCTTGCTCTGCAGGATTGCACGGAGCCAGGATTACAAGACAAAAGCCTTGGAGAACCTCATGGTCAATTAGGGCTTCAGACCATAATCAGCAGCGTGCAAGCAGCTTGTCTAAAGCCCAAACCACGGCCACGGCTCAGATCTGTTTGCACAAGCAATGAGCTCCTCTCCTGTCTGCCTCAGCTCATTGCTTCTGCTTGGGTATTTATTATCACTCCTACTACTCCAGGGAAGGGGAGGACCTTCTTCCTTTCTTCCCTTCTGTAATATGGAAGCTTCAAGCATCCATCCTTTCATTTAGCCTTTGTAAATACACCTTGCCGAGGTCAGGGCCCTCCCTGGAATGAGGCTCTGCCTCTGCTCAGGAGACAGACAGGAGACTGGGCTTGCTGCAAGTCTGCTTCTATTCCTGTCTCCGTGGCAGAATTCCTGCATGATGTTAGGTCAATACTTTTCATACCCGCCTGCTTAAACAGACTTCTCTGAGAGATGATGGAAATCATCTCAGGAGCACTCTGGAAATCCTGCTCTTTAGTTAAACACCTACCTTTGAAGTCGGGGACTACCTTTTTACCTGATTGGGAAATTATGCCTCTTATTCCCCAGGGGAGAGGTGTCCGGAACAAGAATAATGAAAATTTCCTGCCTCGCAAGGGTGGTGTGAGGCCAAGTTTCATGAGACGCAACAGCGAGGAGGGTTCATAATGGCTGTTAATTAACCCTTCTCAATCAGAGCAAGAGGAAGACGCACCCCCATGCCCTTCATCACTCCGTGCTCAGCTGCAGGAATGACTCTTTCTGGCCCTGACTCCTCCTGTGCCCATTTCTGTGAGCAGGATCGAAGGGAGCAGATCCTCTTGGACGACCCTGCAGCGATGCACTACAGGGATCAACAGCTGGGAATCGTCTGCAGGAAAACTCGACGTCCTGCTTGTTGTCTAGCGCTTGAACAGCTTCTCGGAGCGTGTGAACTAGGCAAGCACCAGGAGCTGGGTCTTAATGATGACAGAACCAGGTCACTAGGTCTCAAATTAGCCCTATGCAGGGACTGATAGGAAGCCTTGACATCTCAGCCCACCAGCCTTGCACGCAGGGGAACCGCAGCTGGGGAAGGAACAGGACGCACCACACTTGGGTGGTCTTTGTGGACGTGGTTAGGCGATTGCTACGGGCCAAAGCTCTGCAAAACATCTCGGCCACCAAACTGCCCAGATCGAGTCTTTTTATTTATTTCCTAGACTGTCAGAGCAGGGGACAGAAGGTGCCCTGCAATACGAGCCTGCCCGGCTCCCAGTTCTTACCTTTGACAGCCAACGCGACGGCGCCGATGACCATGACGAGCGTCTGCAGCGTGTCGGTGTAGATGACGGCCGCCAGCCCGCCTGGGGACACGAGCAAGGCACAACCGCGTGAGACCCTCGGGCTCGGCCTCGGCTTTGCTGTAAAGTCGCAATAAAGCAAACTGCGCTCGTGGGGACAGGCCCGGCTCTTACTGCCCTCCTCCTCCTCCTCCTAACGCCACGGGGCAGACTGCAGGGAGAAAGTCACTGGAAAAGGCAGAGGGGGAAATAGCGAGTGTGGATGCAGGAGTCAGGATGTTTGTCCCATCATTTCTCCTGCCTCTTCACACCACCCCAGGCCTCCCCCTTTGGCTGCTCTCCCTCGTAACCCGATGTTATCGTCTTCCCAGCACTTAAAGCTTTGCAGGGCCCCCTGCAGCCACTAAGTCAACAGCATTTCCTCCTTTCCACACCAAGCCTTCCTTGAGTGCTCCTTGCAACCCCCGCGGTGTTTACCTTTGTCAGAAAGGCATTACTCAGCGGAGGAACAAAAGCATCAAAAGTCCCTGAGCTAGGGAAATCGGGTCAAAACTTGAACCGATTTCAACCCAAATCATTGATTCGCAGCCAAGTATTTGCGGGCTGCGCCCTCCTAGGCAATGCCTGGGATTTGGAGGGGTGTTCGCAGGATTAGGGTGACGCAGGGATCACACCCTCTGCCCGAGCCCAGGCTAAAACACCCTGATTCCCAACGAGCCTCGTGGGCAGGAAAAAGCCCGTGAGATGGGATTTGTTCAAAACCAAGATCTTGCAAAATCCACTGTATTTCGGATGTGCTTAAGCTGTTCTGCATTTTGATGGCTGGGGAAAGATACAGAGGGAAGTTTACAGCGGGGTTTTCCCCCTGGAGTTATCAGGGAGAGGAACAGCCCAGCCAAAGAGTAATTTAAAAGCCTGGCAAGAATATACGGACACATAGTCCGAGTATGGGACTGCAAGTTAGGCACTCACTGTTTCTTATTGCATCTCCAAACTCTCATTAGCTGTGAATTACAAAGATGTATTAACTGATTCTGCACACACACAAAAAAATACACACATATGCAATAATAGGAGGGAAGGATGTGCAGAAAATACTCCTAAAAGCTTTGCAGGAGGACAGCAGGAAACTGCATCATGGGCAGGACAAGCAGGAGGAAAACGAGTTAGCTAAAAGCCTTTGAGATCTTAGATTCCACCGTAATGGTCATGTAATGGGAGAAGCCCTGATTACAGCCCTTACAAATAGGTGTGCACACAAGAAGGCATTTAACTATATGATGGAGGAGGAGCGAGCTATTGCAAAGGAAAAGCCTAAACACATAATCACAGAGGAGAGCCGAGGTGTCTGGCCATTGCTGAGCCGACATTCAGGAAGGAGACACCAACACTAGCTGGATAGCACAGCAAATATGAACCCCATTATCCAAGATAAAAGCAGTATAAAGCCTCAAAGATCTCCCCCAAAAAGCAAAATAACCAAAAGGTGCCTAAGTGGCACAGTTCAGTGGAACAAGAGCGACCCGAGGCCAGCAAATATGAAGCAACCGACCTGCAATGGTGTAGAGCGCCGTGACCAGCAGCATCAGCACGGTGGAGAGGTAGAGGTCCCAGCCCAGGCAGACTTGCACGAACAGAGCCCCCGAGTACAGATCCGTCTGTGCGGGAAATACGAGACACCCTTACTGCTGTAGGTGCCAGGCAGCAGGCAGCACCACGAGGCTGGTGCAGAGAGACGTGGTAAGGAAAAAACCCAGGTCCGGGGCCAGCGCTGGGCACCCCGGTCCCATGCACTGACCACGTCGTTGCAGGGGATGGGGACGTGGCCACGCTCCTGCAGCCCCTCTTGTGGTTATCCCGCATCCGAGCCCATTGGCACTGGGACAGTGGGACACAGGGGCCAGCGAGCTCATTTTTCCTGCTGCTACGAGGGGCCACACTCCTGCAGCCCCTCTCATGGTTGTCCCGCATCCGAGCCCATTGGCACTGGGACAGTGGGACACAGGGGCCAGCGAGCTCATTTTTCCTGCCCCTATGAAGGGCATTGGTGCTGTCCCAGCCTTTTCTAGAGGCAAGAGCTAGTGACACCCGCTCCCTCGCAGCATTAGAGCACAATGTCCTTGCAGACCTGAGCACTTCAGTCCCTTCGGTGGCATCTGGGCAGCGCCCAGGAGACCCGGCGCTCGGAGCCGACCGCAGGGACCTCGCTCCCACCGGGACCCAAGCCCCGTTTCCAGCTCCCAGGAGCAGTTTGTAGCACCCATCCCGTCCCCGCGAGGCCAGGGCGCCCCGTGCCGCTCTCACGGCCCGCTGGCACCGCGGCGGGCAGACGTGACGGGTGCGGTAACGCGCACGGGGGTGGGTGCAGCTGGTATTTCATGTTCTGCCTGACGGGATTTGTTCTCCTGGCACCCGCGCTGCCTTCGAGCTGGGTGCCAAGGCCAAACTCCCACCGCCGCCGGCTGCAGCGGAGCCGTTCGGAGCTTCGGATGGCAGCTACGCCAGGGAGGAGCTGGGGCAGGAGGGGGATCTCCACCGGGCACAGGGGGTTTTGCTGGGATCGCTGCACATCTTTGGTGATCAGCAGGGAGCCCTGCATCGTGGGGCTCAGGTCCGGCGGCCCCAGCAGCGACTGCAAGAGCCTTTCCCCAAAACACCTCTTTGCTGAGCAACTCTAGGAGAATATTTCCTCCAGATGGGGAAACTGAGGCACGGACGAGTGATAAAAGGTGTTTTGGCCAAGTGGCAGCAGCAGCAGGCGGGAACCGAACCTGGGATCGTGGATCCCAGCGCAGCCCCGTGCAAGTCTCCAGCCCAAGCAGCAGGAGCTGCCACAGGGTCGCACTGAGGTCCACATTCCTGGGCTGTCTCCAGCCTTTGCAGCTGCCCTTTGGAATCCCTGGAAGCGGCTCCGTTTTCCTGCTCAGCGCAGGAGGAACAGGTTGACGCCAGGTCTACCACAATGTCCCCACACGAGGCTGGCCTCCAGCACTCAATGCACCTCCTGCCTCTCAGTCACCTCTCCAGGGAAAGCAGGAGCATTCCCTCTCCCAGGGGAGCAGGGAACTGCCTATGGAAGAGGGAGTTTAGCAGCGTCCTCGGTCCAGCCAAGCTGATTGAGCTCCCCAGAGCCACCGTTTGCACCTGGACTCGGTCCCTTGGGGACTTCAACCCGCCCTGCTCCGCTGAGCACAGAGGCGCCGATCGCATTGTCCCAAGCCCGATCTGGCCACGAACAAGCCCTAATAGGAGATTCAGGAGCCCCTTGGGCAAACTGGACACTAGCCCAAGAGAAAAAGGTTTATCATGCCCCAAGGCACGACCATTTCTCCACCAGAAGCCGAGATCCAGTAATTCCCAGTGCTCAGCTGGAGTATCTCGGTGGAAACGTTATTCCGTGAGGGAAAAGAGGACAGGGCCAGGCAGGAAGAGGCGAGATGAGCAGATTTGCGCGCTGTCTCCTCGGAACACCTCGGCCTGCTCCACACCCTTGCCTGTGGCCACGGCGGCTTTCCACAGTCAACACATCAGCTCCGATTTGACGTCTTTCTTCACAAACCTCACTGAAAATCATCTCCCGAACTGCAGCACCTTCTTGCCCGATCATGTGGGAGCAGCCGCTTGGGATTAGGGACGTGGTATTTCCCACCCTGCACCTCCATTCCCGGCTTTTCCTCTCCCAAAGCTCCTCCGGGAGGCTCAAAGCACAGGAGCTAAGGACGGTCGGTGTCACCTGCACGCTGCTCTCAGCATCACGCAAGATAGAGAGGGATACGATTTGTGTGAAAATAAAACGCACAGTTTCAGGCTTCCATTGCAAACACTATTCAAAAGCTGCTTTCTACCTTTCCAGGAAACATATCCCACACCAAAGCTCTGTCTCTTTTCACACTAAGGCAGCAAATATTTCGCTTCAGAAGACTCAAAACACACCACGCTACACCATGGATGTAGAGAGGCCATGGAAGGACCATGACGAGGGAAACATGCCATCTATCAACCACAAAATCCAGTCTGTAAGTGCCCATTCAGCTCTGGGTCGACATTAAAGCCCTTTCTCTAGCAGATGAGTCCGCACATTAGACACAACCACTGATTAAATCACAAATCAGAATGACCAGAAGAGCACTTGCCCCATGATGTTGAGGAACCTAATTAAAGGACTGCACCGTGACAAGTGGACCAGGCCAGGTTTTCCACCACAGTTATGTCTAGGGCTCCTACTGGAGGTGACAGTTGTCCTCAGCTGCACTCCACGGCTCAGGGACAGCACCAAGAGGTGACACTCATTCCTGGACTGCCCTGCTGAAGAGGAAGCAGCTTAGTGGTAACCTCACCAAAACCTGCTCCTCCAAAGATGTCTTTCTAATACAAATGTGATAGAACCGCAGCTCAACACCACGGTGACCACCAGGCAACCCTGCAAGAGAACCAAGTCATCACTGCCCTGCAAGGTGCAAAGAAGATCCAACCAAAGGCTCTCAGCCAGCTCCTCTCAACACAACACAAAGCGGAACCCAACGCAATTGGAGCCTCCTCTTCCATCCCAGTATCCTTGATGTCTTCTGGAGCTACCAATGGGATCCATGACTTGTCAATGCAGCATTTTCTAGCCAGTCATCTCCTCATCAGGACTACCTGCTTTTCCAGCTCCCACTCCATCCCCAGCGCCCAGCTGTTACGACTCAGTCTTGGAGAACACGTTTCATGACAGCTTCTCCTCGTTTTCTCAATACTTAATCATTTTTTGCAGTCGTCTGCAAATGAGTCTAAACTTTTGCTATGAGGAAGCCAAGGTATCTCCACCTCCCTTCCTCGTAATTCTGCTGGGGTGGGAAAAAATAAAAGCACATGTGACTTAGTTGTTAATAAGACATCCCAAATACAAAAACAAGCTAATTAAAGCCAAGCATGACCTATTCGTAAAACAAGTCCTTTCAAATGTAAAAGGAGAGCAAAATCCTTTGAAGTTAGGCTTCACAATCCAGCAAGAAAACCCTGCCTCCACCACTGACCTCACTTGGAAACTTGCTCTTATCCAACATCGTTAATGTTTCCCCAATGAAAGCTGCCTTTAGAGACAGCTTGAATTTAACAACTGGCAAAGCATCAGTGGAATGAGTTACCCAGGGTACAGAATATTCCCCATGGGCTTTTCACCAGCGTTTGGATGCCTGTTTATATCCTCACGTGTTTCCAGTTAGGAGAGACTCCCTGTCCCCTCAGGAGGTCTTCGGATCTGGCCTGTTGCATCCTGCTATGAGACACTAAGAACTTGAACCCAGCAGGTAGTAAATGCATCCGCAGGAAGAATTGATGGGAAAGGCAACACTGGTGGGTCCTGGGCTTCATATGAGCCCCATGAGGACCAAGAGGAAAGGTCTGTGGGTGCAGCACTGCCTAATCACCAAATGGTTAAGGTTGGAAGGGACCTCTTGAGATCACCTAGTCCAATCCCTGCATAAGCAGGGACATCTAATTGCCCCGAGTCTCACACCGTCCTCCCACGCTGCCTGCTGCGGTTATCAGCAGTGACGGGATATTGAGACAGCTCTGTGTGAGGCAACACATCGTCCCAACCCACTGCTTCAAACAGCTAACATTGCTTGGATCCACCGTGAACGGAGCTGGATGCCAGGATAATCCTCCTGATTAGGTTGGTTCCTCTCTGTGTGACTCAGAGACCAGGCGAAGCTCAGCAATCCAAGGAAACTATAGAGGTAGCTGAGAAGAGGCACAGGAAGAGCCATCTGGGAGTGTCTTCCAAACACAAAGAAGAGCTGGGAAATGCTGGATAACCACAGAAGATCCCATATATGCAGGCATCACGCAGGGTTCATCTGCAAGTTCATCTGGTTACAAGCAATGAGCGGCACAGCCGTCTCCACTGGTTTCCCAAGCTCAGGATGAATTTGTAGGACATCCATCCCCTCTGGGCAAAGCCATGGAGGCCTGAGACAGCTCCAACGGAAACCATACGGAGCAAACATCTCCGCATGGCATAGTGACACTATTGTGGGAAGAGGGGACATCTGTGATGCTCTGGAAAGAGACTCCAAGACAACCAGCCCTCAAATTACGGGTGATTTCTTTCTTTAGATGGAGATCTGCAGGAACAAACTGCTACACCAGATATGCAATTCCAGCCTGTTACTTTTCCTTTTAAACACCAGATGGTATTCCCTCAGATCCCAGGGCAACTAACACCACACAGAGCCCGCTCCAGCATCTCCCTGGAGCTCATCCCTAGCCTTGGTCAGGAGCAGGGAAGAAACCTCTCCTAAACAGTGCGTGGGAGAGGAATAAGGGACAATTTGTGGGATGTTCCAGGGATCAGGGGTTAATCAACACGTCACTGATCAGGGGAGAAGGACAAACCCACGTACTGAGCCACCAGCAGCACTTTTGCCAGTCCCAGCCATATAACAGTAGGACTGGCTGCTATTTGTCCATGATCTGCCTTTTAAGATCACGATGATCACGGGCCAACAAGGTGTCTCTCCTGAGCACTTGGCAGGTTACGGAGCTAGGGACACAGTCCTGACATTATTAAATGCTGGAACAAGAACCTTAGGAACAAGCAAAGGAGCCAAGATCCCTGGGGTGAGCAGCTCGGGAGGACCGTGCTCCTTGCAGAGCCCAAGGTGGATGCATTCAGCGCTGTCACATTCACACAGCACGAGTGTCCCCAGGCTGCTCCGTCCCCTTTCTCTCGGAACAGGACACAGTCCTCTCTGCAGCACAGCCCAGGACTTGGCCGTGGGCTCGGGAGCTGCCCCGGGAGCAGGGATGGGAGCGCCGCAGCCAGGGCCCGCGGCCACCAGCCGAGCTGGGACCTGCAGGCCCCGGCGCTGGCGACGGCTCGAGCGAGCGGGGAGCGCCGCTCCGTGGGGAAGCGGCTCATCTGCCGACGCCTCCGAGGTTGGATTTCCCCATCCTTACAGCCAGGATTCCAGCCACCCACACGGAGAAGCGATGCATTTTCCAGGCATCCCGGCAGAGCCGTGCATCGCATCCAGCGGAGGGGACCGCGCAGGATCGCTGTCCCTGCACGTTCCCTGCTCCGGATCACCTCGGAGCTCTTTGCTCCTGCTGTGTCTAAGGCTCAGATCCCGTCTGGCTGGCTCCAGCCCCCAGGGCTGTCTGTGCCTGGTGTCGCTGGCTCCCGGCTGCTTCGACCTCGGATAAACTCTCCCCGTGGTTACCAAGGGAAGAGGAGGAGGAGAGGAGCCCTTAAAGGGAATTGTGCAATTCTTGTGAAAACATCCCTTAAAATCCAAGGTTTTCTATGCAGGCTTAGGCCATCCTGCAGCTGCAACGAGACTTCCTTTCCTCGGAAAACCTGTGTGCCCTAAGGTGAGGAACACGCTCAATTCAATCACTTCAGTTTATAGATTCAGCTCGCCAAACGCTGTGGTTTCTCCCTGTGCTCAGCAGCGTTTTTTCCCATTTGGAAATACTAGAAAGCCTCACTGGCGGAGAAGGTGAGGGACCACACCGCGCAGCAGCCTCTGAGCGGGGATCCTTCCCAAACTCTCTAAGTTCAGGAATCCTGACACCCAGCCACAAACCTATTGGGGACATCATGGACAGGCTCATGATGGTTGAACTCAGCCACAAACCAGTTGGGGACATCCCCGACACGCTCATAATCACTGAATCCAGCCACAAACCTATTGGGGACATCATGGACAGACTCATGATGGCTGAAACGAGCCACAAATCTATTGGGGACATCCCTGACATGCTCATGGCGGCTGAACCCGGCCATAAATCTGTTGGGGACATCCTGATCACACTCATGGTCACTGAACCCAACCACAAACCTACTGGGGACATCATGAACAGGCTCATGATGGCTGAACCCAGTCACAAATCTATCGGGGACATCCCTGACATGCTCATGGTTGCTGAACCCAACCACAACCAGTTGGGGACATCTCTGACACGCTTGTGATCACTGAGCCCAGCCACAAATCTATTGGGGACATCTCTGACATGCCCACGATCACTAAACCCAGCCACAAATCTGTTGGGGACATCATGGACACACTCATGGTCACTGAACCCAACCACAAACCTACCGGGGACATCATGAACAGGCTCATGATGGCTGAACCTGGCCACAAATCTACTGGGGACATCCCTGACATGCTCATGATCACTAAACCCAGCCACAAATCTATCAGGGACATCCTGGACATGCTCATGGTCGCTGAACCCAACCACAAACGCAGGGTGTTGGCAGACAGTAGCTCTCCATGAATTCCCACCCTCTCCCTCACTCCTCCCAGAACATCCTCATCCCGCAGCAACTCTTCTCCCAGCCCAGCGGCTCTCCCTCTCCCTTCTCAGCTATGCAAGGTCTGAGCACAAAAATAATTCCTTATTATCTAGAAACGAGTCGTGGCTCGGCCGTGGGGTCAAGCAGGAGCTACTCACTGAGATCTTGGTGAAGACGGAGAGCAGCAGCGACAGGCCGGAGAGGTACATGCGGATCCTGTCCCCTCCGAAGCGCCTCTGCAGGTACTCGGGCATGGTGACGACCTGCAGGAGACGAGAGGGGACCCTGCCCTGTCCGACACCAGGGCAGGTGAAGGGGAAGAGTCTCCCCAAAGCAACTCCAAGGACAGCGGTGATGCCGCTCCTTGGGCCACCCGGTCTCACAAGGGTTGGGGTCCCTTGGGCAGCTCGGCGGGAGCTCTGCTTACCCCAGAAGAGACGTAGACGGGAACGAACACCCAGGCCAGGGCCAGGAGGGCGTAAGTGGCCTGTTGGGAAGGAAGAACACGGCGCTGCCCCAAAAACCACTCAGTGGTGCTAGACCGCGTTGGCCATGCCCAAGTAGAGCCCGCTTGCCCTCAGCCACACGTTGGTGTCTTCGTAGGGTCCATGTAGGTGCACGAGGCCACAGGTGGGACCTCCTGGGCACCCAGCACATC
>VWPW01002757.1:0-35454 GCA_013389825.1 Crypturellus undulatus | reverse complement strand
CGGAGGCGGCACGGCCGCGCCGCGGGGCGCTAGGCCGCGCTAGGCCGCGCTAGGCCGCGCCGGTGCGAGTGCGCCTCGGTGAGGAGGGGCCGCGGTCTCGGTCCCGCAAAGCGGCCTGTAGGTAGGGGACAGCACCTTAAAAGTGGATTTCAAAGAGAAGCAATAAGATTTTCCAGTATTTTTTTTCCGAAACTTTTGATTTTGAGATAGGATCTGTCTTGCAAACAGTATGCGCTCATTACATGGCACACATTGCAAATCAGATATAAAAGTATATATGTATAATGCGAGCATAACAGGAGCCGAGGGTCCCTTGGAATGCCTTTTAGGTTTCCTGAGGAAAGCCCTGGTTGGTACCAGGGGTCACCTGCCCCCGCTAAGGACAACCGCGCACCCGCAGCCAGGAGAGCGGCCCCAGCGAGGAATGGCGCAGGCCCTGCTGTGCTGCTAGCAGGAGTCAAACTGACGCCTTCCGCCACGCAAACCGGGGGGAGTCTGTGGCTCTTCCTAGTGACGCGGAGTCAGCGGTACATGAGTGAGCACTTGTGATGCGAGCCACGTACCCAGGCGGGAGACATCCAGCCTAACTGGACTGCAGCAAAAAACAAATAAATAAATAAAAAATTAAAAAAGTGCCCCTGCAATAAGAGCTGCTCTTCATGGTTTGGAAAGATTATGTTGAGAGCAAAGCAGACTGTTCCACAGAATAGTTGTTTTTTCTGAAGTAAAACGGTGGGGCAAGCATCACAGTTCTCTACAGTGGAATGAAAAAGTGATAAAAGAGTTTTCCAGAGAACATGCAAAAGAAAATTACTTCCATAGTGTAGTTTGTACCAGTTATCCAGTACACCATGTCTTAATCCTCTGCTGTGAGGAACAAATGAGTTATTTTTTAAAACTCTATTCTTTTGTTTGTGAATGATTAACTACTGTTACAAATTGAACCCTCCTCAAGACAGCATGTGTTCAGTGAATAAAATGATTGCTTTTTTTCTTGTTTCTTTCTTCTTTTTTTTTTTTTTTTTTGCCAGGACTGGTTAATTTTCTATCTATACATCTTATATGAAATAGATCACTTTGACAAGGTGCGCATGACCTGATCAGTAGCTAGCAAGTGGCTGGCTTTCCAGTGCAAAAGATGTGCCACAGGTGTCTTGTTTAAAGAGAGGGAGTAGCTAGGCTCAGCTGGAGCAAATTAGTCTCTCAGTCCACGAAACACTGAACTTTGAAGATTTATCCCTGGATTTAACATTGAATTTAGAATTAGGTCCATTGTAGGGCAAGGAGAGAGTAGTCACAAGCAACAAGTTTGTGGATTTTCTCTGTTTAACCTCCGGCTAACGATTCACCTACTTCTGTGCTTGACTTCTTGTTTAAAGGATGGCTCAGTTGCGTGTGTTGCGTGACGTGTTAAAGGCAGAATTTGACCTCAGAAGCTAGAGAATAGAATAGGATTTCTGACTCATCTCATCTATTAACTGTAGAACCAATGAAAAATAAATTAAAAGATGCTAACAGAACAGGACATAAACTGAAGTGTCATGGATGTCCAAAAGAGGAATGTTACTTAAATACCTCCTAATTCTGGGTTTTTTTTTTTCTTCCATCTTAAAGTTTCCTAAATATTTACACTTCTGCTTTCAAAGCTGCCTAGAACTGCCGCAAACTGATATAACCTAAGACATACACACTGCCTCATTTCAGAAACATTCAGATGCCTCAGAAAAGAGAGTTGTGTCCACTATATTTCTTATTTAGCAAATGTGAGTTGTACTCAGGTTGCTCTGTTTTTGTTTTAGTTTTGTTTCTTTGTTTGTTTGTTTGTTTTTTGTGGGGTGGAGGACAGGTACCTGTACGTGGTAGTTAGGAAGTGAAATGAGAACAGAGACTTTTCTTCAGCTCTGCTGGAGATACATTAGTTCCATAGAGACTTGGATTTCAAAACATCGCTTTCCTAGTTATTCCTATCAGTTATCTCCATATGTTTTCTCCCTTAACATACTCTCTGTGCTTCTGTGCTCCTCTTTGAAGCACTTACTTATTTGTCTTGCAGCTTCTGGTTTGAAGTGTAATTGTGAGTAACTGCAGCATGCAGTGTTTGGTTCTAAGTGTTCTTTATTGGGACTAAAATTTTTGATTAGATCTTGTCCTAACTTACGACCTTTGCTTTAACAAAGCAAAGTGCCTTGCATCCTCCCACACACATGTTATATAGTAGCCTCTACGCTGATACTATTTTTGAATATCTTTGAATTTTATAAGTTATAATTAAGCTCTCCAAAGCAGACTTTTCCTATTCTGCTTTGCAGTCTTTCTTCATTTTAATGATGTTCAGTATTGAAGAAGAGTAAATCTGTGAGGGAAGAATTCTCCTATACCACCAAAACAGAATGTGGCTTAAGAGAAATTCAGTTCTAATAACACCAAGGAAAGAAAGAGCTGTTATTCATTTATTTCTTTATTGCCAGCAACATACCTGGAATTTTAATATCCATTATGAAAAGTTTACACCACTGATTCTGTAATGTGCTGTTCAAGAGACAGAATCACAATAGAATCAGCTAAAATTAGGCAGGTACACCAGTCTGCTTTTTTTAAGCTATTTTTTGTATTAGCACATTGTAAAAAAAATGGCACAAAACATGACTAGAAATCCTGGGAAAACCAAAAAGGAAAGAACTGGAGACATGTTATTATTTTTTTTTTCTTTTTTTCTTCTTTTTTTTTCCCCCAGAAGATTTGCCTCTGATCCCTTCAGCCAAAGTGAGTCTTTAGTACCGCACAGAATTCCCTCTCCCCTAGAAGATTTTCTGTTTCTTTCCATTTCAATTTTAGATCTTTTCTCAGGACCACTTGGTATAAATATTGAATTTTAAAGTCCAGATTTATGCTTTGGAATTCCTCAGAGAACATTTCTTTATCCTATTTTACTGTTGTGATTGATTTGGCTATATTCATTTTAGATGCATCTGTGATACATATCAGAGACCTAGATTTTGATGCATAACACTATATTTAGAAGAACTGACACAAGGCCCTGCTCATGGTTCCTAAAATTACCACAAAAAAAGCAAATAAAAAAAACATTATCTGAAATAATCTTTCCCTACACATTGCACCCTTCATTTGTCTTTGGTGACAAGTCAGATCTGCTCACTTAAAATAAAACAAAGCTGTTTCTTTAGAATAACCTAAAAATGGGACAGGTATAAGAATATGTCATCCTGAATTCCATTCATTCCGCTGAATTTGGCCTCATACACATCAACACTGGTAATAATCTGGAAAACATTTCCTTCCTATTTTGGGAGGAGAGCGAGCTGTTCCTTGAGTTTCTGTGGTGGAAGAGTGGGGAAAAAAGTGAAAATATGAATCTGTCGGAGGCACTATGACCTCTAGAATTCCTGTGTGTGAGGTATATATGGCCATTTGACCAATGTCTTTAACATTCCCCCTGGCACTCTTTGAAATTGTCTATTACAAAACAGATGGTGCAGTAGTTACTTTTGAAGGGCTAGAAGAGCATGACCACATCTGGAATTAATCTTTAGCTCCCTAAACCAATAGATCACCCAGTTTTAAGAGGGCCTTCCAATATAAATGCATTGCACAAGTACAGAGAGAATACAAAGCTTTAAGACAGAGTATAAGCAGCCTGGAACTATAATTCATAGGCACACAACTCTTTCTGTTCAACTGTCTCATTTGTAGGCATGTTCTTTTTACAGCATTTCTTTCTCATTGAGCAACATCAATAAGTGAAATATGTAACTTTTAAAATGTCATTTAAAAAATCCATAAATGTTCATTTTTATATAAAGTGTTTCCTTGCTTTTTTGATGGCTACAGTGTTCCTAAAGAAATGCGCTTCTTCATTCTCCTGCTACCCTTTGCCTTAAAGCATGGTCAAACATTGTAGAAACCAGTGTGCAGACAGCATCGTGCAAATAGAACCAGTTACAGCATTTTGAGTGACCGACCACTAAGCAGTAAAACATATACTGTATAGTATCAGAGAAAAAGGGGCACTGGGGCATTCAGCTGATGAGGCCAGGGTAAAAAAGCCAGGCTTTCTACAATCTTTGATGCCTGTGCAAACCACAATTTTATCTAATGCTGAACTGCATGTGCCTGACTAGCATTTGATCTCGAGAATCTAAATATTTGAAAATTCAAATTTCTTATCCATCATTACGGAAAAAAAGTAGTAATATCAGAAATGAATTACTTGCTGAGAAGGCCCTAATCTTCTGTAATAAAACTGTAGTTGAGAGCAAAGAATTTTGAATGCTACAAAATCTACAAGTCATGTCTCTCTAGTGTTAGGTTTAAACAATAAAATTTCTCTACTGTCTTTTGTCTTTCTGTTGGCTTGTATGCTTTCTCATCCTTCCTTTAAATAGCACCTACACCTAGCTCAAAGAGATATGGGAAGCCTGCAGAGAGATAACTGCACTATTACTTTATATTCTCAAATTAATATTTGTCCATCTAATGATAAAAATGTGTAAGAATTCGAAAAACTATCCAAGGTTACACATTTCACAATGTGCATTTGCTGAAGCCAGTGAATTTTCACAGAAGTTTTTCTGGTGGCTGATGAAAATATATTTTTCACTATTTCAGAACTTCAGTTCGGAGGTAGACACATGCCATATCAGATTGCAGCTTGCTGCAAATCAGCCTATCAATTCTTTACATGCTTTTCACAAATTGAAAAATGCTTCGCTCAGATTTTTACAATATCTCATATCAGTATTTATTATCTTCATTTACCCCTGGAAGTCCATACAGCATAGTCATGATATTCTGCCAATGACAGTTGAGATAATTATAGGTTCTGATTGCATCCAGTTATGAATTCTTTCAATACCTGTTAAATTATTCCAGTTATTTGCCTTTCAGTCTTCTTCTTTTACACCTGAAATGTAAACTGAAACTGTAAAATGCTTGGCTTGTATTTAAATATGGTGATTAATTCTATATCTAAAGTTTTGCATTTTTGAGAAATAAAGTAAAAGTACATAAACCTTTATAACACTTCACAGTTAACACTCCTCAGATGAAGTAGTAGAAGATGTTCTTCACACAGAATTCCTGCTCCAGAAAATTAGCAACACCACAGGGGTAGCTGCGCGGACCCTGGCATGGGGTGTTTGCAACAGCATCTTGGAACAAGTCACATTCCCCCTAACCACCTACTTGCTCTCTACGCCGGAGCCTTGCTGGTAGTCCGCAGATGTTGATCCTAATACATACACTAAACATATTCATAGTGGAGGCATCGTATGCTTTACATTCATCTACTTTGCATATTTCCAGAGATACATGGATGGACTGTGAGGGAAAGTCGTTATTCCACTGAGGCCGATGTAATGTCTGCCTGAAAATGTACACCGTTCATATTCAGCTCTTCCCTGGGCTGGCTGATAATTGGAATGATTTTACTGCAAATAGGAAATGCATTTTTTCTGGGAAATATTATACTTCGTTGAAATTTTTGCAAACCATGGAACTGTGTGTTATCAGTTCTAAGCACCTTCTAATATGATCAGTACTTTTTGTTAGAGATATAAACTGTGGCTCTGTGGCTAAGAATGAGTTGAGTCTTGAACTTCACATCTACCTTAGGAGCCGTGCTATATGCTGACATCCAATTAGGAGATTCTGCTTATGAGTAAGTAATACGGAATTGCTCACACTGCAAATAAGAGATAAAAGGCCATCTTAAGTATCAACATTTCTGTGCAAAGTCAAGACTCTAAAGGCCCTGCTACTTTGCTCTGACTAAAAGATTAATTTTCTGTATATAACAGAGCTCACATCCACATGAGGGCACCAGCAGACATGTTTTTTTTTCTCAGAGCAATGTGTAATCTCTTTCTGAAATGAACATGTCAATCAACAATCATGTCAGTCCCTCTTTTTACATTGCCAGAGAAAGGCTGTCTCTGTTAAATGTGATAATTTGTAAAGTTTACTTGATTATCTTTTGATTCTTCAGCAAAAACATTTTGACTTTCGCTGCATTCTATTATTAACAGGAATCTTTAAAAAAATTCTAAGGCTTGAGGGATTGCATATTTTTAAATAAATAAAATTATAGTACTTTATAAAACAGCTGTGTAAGGGCATGTATGTGAATTCTCATTAAAATTGGTAAAGTTTATTATGCCTTGGCTTTGAGAGGAGAACAAAAATCCCAATTTTAACCTCATTTTTATTAAGTCCACAGAAATATGCAGACAACACCCACTCCATTTGTAGAAATTATACAATGTTTAAAAAAAGGAAAGAGTTATTATTGCTGCTGTATTCAGGGTTAGACCAAGGATTCAGGACCAAAATTATCCACTCCCTTTTCCCACTGAACTTCAATAATAAATTCACCAACATAAGTACTGAACAAGAATGATCATGTTTTGTCTCTCTGCTTTTAAAGTGTGAGTCTTTTTTCAGAACTGAAAAACACGTGGCTCTTTCTTCAGTGGGCCAGCAGACTACATGCTTCAGCAAGGATTTAACAATGTATTAGTTAAATAGGGAATGTTACACCAAGCAGACTGCAGGGTTATTTGGTAGAGATGACAGCATACAACATGAAATAATGCAGAGGATGGTTTTCTTCTAAATCAACGAGATAGCATTCTGAAGGACAGAAAAACTTGACAGGGACTTCCAGACACTTTTGAGGGTATTCACAAAAGCTGTCTTAGCCTAGTGAGACTATGCAGTGGAAGTCCATAGACATTTTCAAAGAGTGAATCAGAAGGACTAAATTAACTTCTCTTGCTTGCCTCCAGCTAAAGCCTGTTCCTCCATTAGCTGTTGGGGTGGTCTGGAGAAATTAGCCTCTCTGGCTTTTAGTGAATACCATCTCAGAGCAATAAAATTGCGTTATTTAGAGATTATAGATAGCGTGGTGTGGTATAGCTCTCTGTAATGGAGAGGAAGAATCTTAGAAAATTTTGGTGTCCTCAACAGGAAGCGGAAGAGTTGGAGAAGTCCACCAGAGGTCTGAAGCAGAGCACAATCCTCATTTTTTACTGCAAGATGGATATGCATAGAGAAGCATGTTTCTTGGCATGAGAGCACACCTGAACTTTGGAGTGGTCATTAAAAATTGGGAAAATGTGAAATTATTGATGGAAAATGGTGTCTAAATAATATTTATGATTAGTTTTGCTAAAACAAAATCTGAAAGGAAAATCTGGAAGGGCAGTATCCTCCCATTAGCTCAGGAATTTAGTCTTGCAAAATTTACTAATGTGCTATAGATGCAAAATCCTCAAGTGACTCTTCCAGAGAAAGAGGAATAATCTAAGTTCTGTAAGATCTCTCACTGTATCACCTAAGCACTGAAAAGCAAAAATTCTCAATTCAGGCAATTGTATTCTACTGAATATGATTTAGATGTGTGCTGAAACATTATAATACGTATGTATATGAATATGTATTTGGGGGGATTTTTCTGGCACCCAAGCTACTGTGAGTGGGTATTTCCTTTCTTCATATATTACCAAGAGAAAGACAAGACATGGTTAATGGATGTTGGTTTAATATAACCCCCAGTGAATATTCCTGATAGCTGTATGTCATGAAAAAGGAGGAAGGAAAAGGAGGAGGGAAATGAGAGATATTTGGTTTCGTAGCTATTCACATTTTATAGCAGCTAATCCTAAAAGTGGAGGCTTGTCTTCTTCTCTCAAGCCTATATCTAAACAGTGAGAAGTAAAAATAGCTGGAAATTTGGGAGCATGCACTGTCTGCTTAATACATGAAGTGTGGTATCTGCAGCCTGAGCTTCACACATGTTTTATGTGATTTCTGCAATAAAGATATTTGAATCTTTTATGAAGAATTTGCACTTACAAATCTTGTCAAAATTCACTGTTACTCTTTAAAGTATTGCCAAATAGCCTTCTTTCTTACAATAAGCAAATGCAGTTTCATCAGCCTAATGCCAGTAATTACTGACTTTGTATTAAAAGGTAAGGAAAGCATTTTCCTACCATCCTATGTTCACATTTAGCATCTTAATTCCATAAGTACTTTCAGTAGTGTAGCCAGCCTCACCATCAAATGTAGTAACTGCTGAAATCCCTCTATCCAAGCCAAAGAAAGCTTTGCTAAGAAAGTTTATTGGTTCTCCATGCAGCTGTGTGGACATTAATGCCGATGCATGAGAGGCAGTATGGGTGGGAACAAGCACTAGGAAGGTGAGATCATTTTGTTACAGCAGCAGTGTGGGATTTATACCAAAATAAACTGCCCGTGGGACTGCTGGCTAAGAGTTGCCAATATAACAATGCCATGTAAATAGAAACTCCCACTGATAAAGTCTTTAGTTAGTCATTCATAAATTTAAAAGCAGAAGTGTAAATCCAGATATCAGAGGATATCAGTTTTAAAACCAGGATGTTTTAGACCAGAAGTTCTAAAACCAGAATGTTCTCTTAATGCCATGTTTTTTAAAAAACAGAAAGAATAGATTTGGAAACCTCTGCTTAAGGATGGACATGCTCTAACTAAGCAAATGAGAATGTCAGCTAAGGAAATGGAATGACTTTCACATGTCATTTGTTCATGTCTTCAGCTGACCCACACACCTCACATCAAGATGCTAGTACACTTAGACATAGGCAAGGACTGTGGGAAGACCTGGAGGCAGTACCGCCAAAATACAATTGACCTACATTTTGACTTTAAACTCAAATTGCTTTACCAAATTATCAGTTTAGAAGAGATTAGTTGAGCTAAAGACATTTTATTAGACATTATGAGCAGAAATGTCTAAAATATCCAATATCCTCCTGACATCAAGTGAAAGACTATGGATTACTCAAATAATCTGGAATAAAGTGTTCCCTGTAAAAGTAAACTCTCCAAAGTAGAAATTGATATGGAATTTCCTTTAGGCTCAGTCCTTGGATCTCAGACCTGGGAAATGAATGTGATCTATAACATACCTAATATGAACTCAAATGCTACGCTGCCTCCTCCAGTGACCCCAAGGTAATCATTCTTTTCTGCAGTGCTTCTGTTGCAACTATTTATTTGGAAAAAGCATCTTGGGAAAGCTTCTCAGGACTGAGGGAATATCTCTCATTTTTAGACCTCTCCCCCTAAGCTCCTATCTCAGTTTCATATAGCTCAGCATCAGTCAAATTTAAAACTACACATGCTCGGTTGTGACCTCTTTATTTTCAAACACTGAGTGATGTACACACTCATCACACTAATTATATAACTAGTGGAAGTGTATAGCTTACAAGCCTATAGTAGATCTGGGATGTTTTCCCTTGGACTTGAACAGCGAGAGAAACTTTTTGTCACTTCTTTTAAAAAGATAGTTGCTCTACATAGTCATGCTATTTCTCTCCAGCAAGGAGAAGAATGAGAGTTCACTTATTCATCTGTCTTGGATACTACAACATAACTAGTTTTACAATCCAAGTTATGTTTGAGAAAGGATATGCTGTAAGTGAGGAATTGTGGTTTGGAAATCATTTCTATTGTCTATTTTTGACTCATTTGATATGTGGCAATTCTACTTTTGTAAAGTGAAGGTGACAGGGCCAGAATTAATTTCAAGAAGTTACCAACTAGACTCAGTATCATTTATATCTCCTTCAAACATCTTTTAGATTCTTATAACTGTAAAATTCCTTCTTTGTAACCCTACTGATGTTGCAGAAAATGTTAAACCTATATGTTTCATATTAATTACAAACTCACTTTAACTATAAAGACAAACTATATAAATCTTTTTACCTTCACATTACTTTTGTACATTACTGAGCAGAATTTTTTTGCCCCTTGCAGCTATGGATTCTTCTCTTTCCTCTCCAAGGAGGCTAAGGCAAATCGTAACAAATTGCTTTTGGTAACTGATGAAAATTCATGCTCTCTCATTTGAAGACCAACATTTGAAATTACTGTAAGCAGATATGCCACATACTGTCAGCACATGAATGAGGTACAGCAAGAATTTCAAGAGATAAGATGTAAGATAGAAGAACAGAATATCTTTATTTCAAAGACTTTCTTTTCCTTACAATGTTTCTACATATCCATTTTGGAACTTTTATACTTCTATTCTATCACTGTCAAAAGNGTATATCCATCTTGGAATTTTTAAAATTCTATTCTAATCACTGTCAAAGGTCTTTTATTATTAAGGTCAGGCTATTGGGGCTTCAGAACCATTGCTACATTTTTATAAATGCAGCGGAAGGCATTTCAGTTTTAATGCTTAGAACATAAAGGAAAAAATAATGAAAATTATCAAAACAGACTTTGCTTCACCCTGACTGAAGTAGTTTTAATAGAATAAAAATCTTTCAAGCTAAGTAGGTTTAAGCCTATGAGAGTTTTCACAATATTCCTATCCTGAAAGGAAACTTTAAACATGACCATAGTATATAGAAAGATGCTAGTAAGTATCCTTTTTAAGACCAGTTTGTATAATTACATTGCCTCACAGACAAAAGCAGACTGGATCACCACATTTTTAGTGAATAAAAACATAGTCAAGCTGGCAAGACGGTATGCCACTATAAATTCAGAATTGATAGAGCACGTTAATAGCATTCACAAAGGCTGTGATTCATGAGAGGCATTGCAAGGAAAAACAAATCACCGAGAGGGCTTTGGCCACAACATTAAGTAAAGCATATGGGTTTCTCTGGAAGAAACACAAGTATAACACAATTGTCTGAAGATGAGTAATATAGACTCACTAATAGACACATCACATGCTTACTGATACGTGCCAGCCACTGACACTTGCTGCTGAATTCTCCCCGAGTTCATACATACAGGCCACGAATGTCTTGAAAAGTCTCTAACCTTCCCTGCAACTGAGGGTGATGATAAAGCTGCCCTCCTCACCTCACTGAGCAATCCCAGATGGAAAAAAGTCCCCTGCTGATGTGGTGAAATTGCCAAATATACAGAAGGAAAAGATTAGGTATTGATTATTACAGTGTAATAACTATTTAAAGTGCAGTACTTGGTGGAGAATGCATCTGGGTAATTCCCATACAACTTCCCTTTTAGCTGTCAGCATGTACAAACAGCACTGGCTATTACATCAGTATTACATTTAGGCACAGGGAAAGAATGGGATAATAGCTGTAAACTACTCAGGGAAACACAGATCAAAGGCAAATCGATCTAAACTGACCTTTGACAATGAAATGGTTTCATTGCAAGTCCCTGCAGCTAGGGCCTGTTAGAAGAGTCTTAAATTTTCCTTGTTGTTTTTGAGGCACTCAACATTTTCAACCTTGAAACAGAATGAACTGCCAGGATTGTAGCTGCTTTGAGTAAATATTCCTAGAATTTCAACACACTGTGGATGGTAATGACATCTATTTTAATGTTTATTGTCCTAATTCCAATACACAATGCTAAATGTAAAACACAACACTACAGGTTACTCTGAAACAGAATCGTGGAAAGAAAACAAAAAATCTTAACATCTCTATTACCTTCCCCTTTTATTTTAATTTACCTCCAACATCTCCAGAATTTCTTGCTATCCCAGTTAAAGAGTTTATTCTTCAAAGAACATTTTTACAAGGGGAAAATTAAAGAAGAATATTTCCTTCACATACATCTTTAAAGTTACCAGAAAACAATCTTATTGTTTTCATCCTTTCCAGGAAAGGCTTAAGATTGATTTGATTTTATGTTTGGGGGAACAAGGACTGGATCTCTGAAGCAAAAAGAGTTGTCTTCAAGTCAGTGCAGGGTAATTGACATTGGAGCAATATCCATTCCCATCCTTCCCCCACAAAAACACCTGCTCCTTGAAGCAGGTAATGAAGATGTTTGTACAGTGGATTGGTCAAGCACTGGAAGAGGTTACCCAGAGGGGCAAAGATGTACGTCTTTGGAGAGATTCTGAAGTCACCCGAACAAGGCACGGAGCAAACTGGCCTGACTTTGAAAATAGTTCGATTTAAGCAGGAGCTCAGACTAGATGGCATCCATAGGTCTTTTCCAAAGTATTTTTTTCCTGTGATGCTGTTATTTTGAGGACTTCCACAGAAAGTAGTAGTTCCCTCCAACTCTTAACACTTCGGTTCTCAGTGGATCCCTGTGTTCAAGACTGCGTATTTATTGTTTGCTTGAACTTGATAGCCTCTATTAATCAGTAAAATAAAATAGCTAACTCTAGAGGAGAAAATGAGGCAGCCAGAGGATTTTTACAAGTTATGTGAGTGTTTAAAAAGCTGGACAACTTTCTCAGCGGCTAAGAACTGAATATTCTTGATCAACAGTAACAGAAGGTGAATTTCATTTTACATAAACTATATTTATAGCAGCCTTGTCCTAAACAGGGTTAATATTCCTCTCTGAACTGTCCATCTTAGACATAAGACCATAACCAGGTCACTGTTTCTCAATAATCTGGATGCCAAATTACTTCTGTGTGCTGCCTGTTCTGACTGTTTTCACGTGTTCAGTATTAAACGTTCACAGAGAAAACAGCAAGTGCACATTTTTCTTCAGCTGAGGCATGGTCTGTATTTTTACTTTCCTTCCAGATACTGGGCTAGCAACTGTGCCCAGGGCACAGGGATCTTTCTATCCACTACCACCACAATCTGAGGTGGTAAATGTTATTTTTTATGCTTGTCAGAGAGTAGGACACCTGTTTCCACTATTTGATCCCTTTTTGTGAGTTTCTTCAGACCTCTCAAGATTTGTTTCTTGCTGACTGTGTCTCTTGGGATATAGGAAACAAAGCCTGGCACGTTCCTTGCCTGTAGCACTGAGTAGTACTGTGGCTTCTCTGGTAACCAGATGTCCCAACACACAAACGCATGGTGCCAACTCATGCAGCTACATGAGCTATGCTACTGGCTGAATAAAAGTGTCACATTGGGTTCAACTGCATCACTTTCCTGCCTGCCAGCCTGCACTGTTTCCTATCATTCTTTCTCAGTTTTATGTATTTAGAGTTAAGGTTTGTGGGGCATAACTTGAGTGCAAAGGCCCTATTCACCCATCTTAACTGAGAGGCCTAAGAGAATGTTCTTCCTAAGCCAATTTAACACTCCTTTAAGAGTGTTTAGATGGGACAGAGAGAGAGAGAGGTGCTGATCCAAGAAGGGGACCAACAGAAAGTGAGATGAAAATGTGGGAATGGTAGAAAATCTTGGGATGGGAGAGTATGCTTCTGGCTGTTTTAGAGGAATTTACAATTTCTAAGTCTTGCCTGAGTTGTGTAAGGTCTAACTTGACATTATCAGCTGCATGAAACACCACCTTGTTCTCTAGTCCCTTTGCTCTGTTACAGACTGGAGTCTAGCATGAGTTCAAAAATGAAGTTTTTTTGTGAGATTCAGATCTCCATTTGGACTTGACATCTTCATCCCCAAGACTGGAAGACACACTGACTTAGTTTTACAGAAAAGTAAAGAAAAAAAGAAACGCAAAACTGACTGAGAAGTTAATTATGGCATATGTGCTGCTCTGAATTCTGTAAGAATTTCTTTTTTCTCCTTTAGTTATATATTTCAAGGTCATGTATTGACTGTCATTTTGTCAATATTTAATAATTTTCCACTATTCAATAGCAGGTGCTTCTCAAACGCCAGACTAGATTGTAGAGTAAGAAAAATGAACTGCTGATAGTGCTTACACTTTGTCGTAGAGGTTTACTAGTTTGTCTCTGACCATCTAGTTTTGTCTGTAATTATTCCACTATTAACCTTGTTCTGATGCCATCTTAAATTTTATACAAATATATAAATTTTATATAAATAAAATTTTATAAATATGCAACCAGAGGTGCTCCCAGTCCAGTCTGAACATTTGTGTGTGTGTTTCTGTGTTTATCTCTGCCTCTGTATGTGAGGTTTATTTCTGAAGAATCCAAACGTGGATCCAAATTCCAAGTCCTCAGATGGTCCTTGTCACTGCAGGTCCCTGTCACTAAAACAGCCAAGCACAACTTTGAAGATGTCTAGATTCCCTCATCCAAATGACTTGAATTCCTCTCAGTCTCCCATGCCTTTAATCTAGATTAAAGATAAGATCTTGGGATCACAGGAAGAAGAAAGGAGAATATCAACAGTTGATACTAATTGCCCTCTTTCAATCCCAGAAGAGTTCTCAAAATATTTAGATAGTATAATGTGAATAACAACAGTAATAGACTAAATGTGAGAAAGAAAAAAATCCTGTAATTACAGCAAAGTTTAAACATCACATCTGATCTGTAACAAAGACTTCTAAAAANCTCCTTCAATCCCAGAAGAGTTCTCAAAATATTTAGACAGTATAATGTGAATAACAACAATATTAAACTAAATGTGAGAAAGAAAAAAATCCAGTAATTACAGTGAAGTTTAAACATCCCATCTGATCTGTAACAAAGTCCTCTAAATATAACAGATAAAAAGGATAAAACCAAAAACATAGTAAAGAAAAAGAAAACTAAAATCAAAGTCCCAGAAGAGTTCTCAAAATATTTAGACAGTATAATGTGAATAACAACAATATTAAACTAAATGTGAGAAAGAAAAAAATCCAGTAATTACAGTGAAGTTTAAACATCCCATCTGATCTGTAACAAAGTCCTCTAAATATAACAGATAAAAAGGATAAAACCAAAAACATAGTAAAGAAAAAGAAAACTAAAATCAAAGTACGGTCCTTAATGCCACAGAGGTCACACAGATTAAATAACTCTGATGTCTTCCAAAAAGGAAACATCATTAAAAGCCTGGAAGAACTTAGCTCTGAATTAATTCTTCATCTAAATTCAAAGCTTTTCCCCCTCCCTTCTATCCCAACATTTTTCTTGACCCATAAAAACATGTAATTGTCATAAACAAAAAACAAACTTCTGACCATTAACAGAAGATTAAAATTTCACAAGAAATAACATGGAGTAATCAAACTTTAAGCCAAGCAAGAGGACAATTCAAGTTCTGAAAGAAGCTCTATAAATATGAACATATGAAATCTTTTGGGTTTATTATTATTGCTATTACATATTATGTTTGTTAGTTAATTGAATATATTAAATTTCAATTGATAGCATAAAGCAAATTTATTAGTTTTACGGGTAAAATAAGTATTTATTCTGCATGGCAGTTTTGTAAAATAGGGGAACACAAATTTTTATGAAAGAAAAATTGTTGGTTAGTTAGTTGAACTAACTTGATTAGTTCTTATTTAGAATTGATTAGTTCAACTTGGTTAGCTGAACTCAACCTTCAGTAAATAATGCGAGTACTGGGCGTGAATGGACAAAACTCTTAAAACCAAGTTACTCCTTTGCATACAAGGCATCTGGACAGATTGCTGTTCAGCATCATCTCCTCATCATTCCTTTCTCCCTCCTGATGGAATCTCCGCACATATTTCTTTTTTTGCTTTACATCTTCCAATTCTTCCCCTCTTTCATCAGTCAGTTCAAACAAAGACAAGCAGTGGAGTTGAATATACTTCATTCTAGGGATAGCCAGTATATTTNGCATATGCAAACTGAATGCTCAGTCCACCCATTGTGCTTCCAGCCACAGGGGGTTGAGAATAATACCCTATGTGATTTTAACCAGTGTGGTAAAAATATTTTGCTATGGCTGCCTTAGTTTTCTGAAATAAGAGACTTTAGCTTTTAAATTATATAATATTAATTTAAGATACATTTTTACTTCTATGTTAACACTGAATTATTGCACATTTTAAAAAGAGCTGCCAAGGGTGGCAACCTGCTGCTTTACTTAGGGGAGCATTAACAACTTCAGCCTGGATGATAGGTGATAGGTTGCTGATAAGGAGTTGGGCACTTCTAGATGTTCTGACCATGATGCAGTACTAGCTGCTTCTTTGCCCAAAGAGCTACGTGGGCAAAGGGCTATCTTTTGACTTTCTCAACTTAGACTGGGGAAAAGATACATTTCAGACATAGGCAAGAATGAGGAAGGTGAAAAAAAGAATCATTTTTGTTCAGTTTTAACACCCCTCTATCCATAAAGGAATGATGTAGCAAAGAATCTGATCCATATCTGGCAGTGCTTCTTTAAGGATAACAGTTTAGTGTGATAGTTTTTAAATATAGAAATGCAACGTGGTAAGGGAAACACTGTGCTGGGCAGTCTTCCAAGGAACACACACTTTGAGATAGAGAACTGTCGTAGTCCCTGCCCCTGACCAGTGCAGAAAGTGATTCCTGAAACCACAACTGCAGTCCTGGTCTTTTCTGGTGGCAGTGCAGCAACGTGCTGTCTCTTGCTCAGAGCTTGGAACAAATCCATGATTCAGCCTTAAGGAAAGGAATGTTTGTTAGCGAGCATTTTAACTACAACCTTCACAACAAAACTTATTATTATTTTGTCACAGAATGCCTGTAGATTTATGAGTCCTTGGGAATACAATAAATTAACCACAGTAATACTTGCTTGTCTGAGTGAAGATTTGAAAAACAAGTAATAAAGTGTTGATGTGATTTTTGTTCTTAGAAATCCATTAGATCTTATTCTGGATCTAATCTCCTACTTTAAATGAGCTATTCTGGAATACAAGTAAAAAGCCAACAGAACTGATTGATTGATAGAAACTGATTAGAATTCAAGAGTCACAGACACAAGTCCTATCAAAAATTATTCAGATCCTAAATTGGGTCTTCATTGTGTTTATTCTTTAGCAGAAACAGTCTTCCATAAATTTTACAAAGACGACAAGATGCATTATATTGCATCGCGAAGAACTAGAGAAAAGAGGATTATTAAAACTAATAAACACTGACTTTTCAGTACAATGAATGGAAATAATAAATGGTTATGTTTTATCTCTAAAATAATGAATAATTGGGTATAAACTTTTCACAAAGCCTCAAATGTTTTTAATAAGATTTCTAGAATGTCTAACAAAATGTTTCAGAATTTGCTGTATTGAATTCATCTGCAGAAACCAATAAAATATAAATGATCATTTCCGGTAGTTCTGAAAAGATATTAATTCAGAAGTTGATCCCTACAATCATACCTATAATCTAATTCAGATCTTCTTCTTCTCATTGTATATTAGAAAATACATTGCTTCATGTGATGCATGCTGAAACTGTAAACAGCCCTGAATTCTCTAGCAATGCCAGCCTGAACTCCTAGGGCCTCTCATGCTACATTGCCTCATGAAAGAGTCTTTTCTCAGTTGTTGATACTGCATTGCTTTTATTTTTGGCAAGGTTCTTCTGGCAGAGTGACATGATGTGAAATGGAATAATCTGATGAAATACAACAAGTTAGGAATAATGTTGTACAGAGAGCACCCCTTTCATCATGACAGATCCCAAAGAGTTCTACAGACTGTACATATAAAAATAATTCTTCACCCACCACTGAAATGCTGGGAAAGAATAGGGTAACCATACTATGCCAGAAATAACAGCTTTTCTGAGGAAGAGAAGTAAAGAAAAAAATGTCTTCATGTGAAACAATAATGGGAATATTTGGGGAGGCAGGATCTAATTACTAGCATTTGTATTTGGTCAACGTGTTTAAAGGCTTTCTTGTAAATACATGAATTAGCAATGAATATCCATGAAAATATCATTGTCACAAGTTCTTCTGTCACTATTTCTCCTTTTCTCAGAAGCAACACCTTAAATAGCAGAAATAAAGTTATCCATTTATGTTCAGGTAGAATCCTATCACATCAGAGTGTCGCTCAGGATGTCATTCATTCCAATAAAATTACGGCAAACAACACTGGTAGTGGCAAAAGTGATTTGTATTTGCTTTTAATTTTATGGGGTACATATGCATTCTTTGCTGTGAAAGCCACTGACAGATTTGTCACCTTTGATTTTGAAAATACATAAGGTTATCATAAGTTGTCTTAGCCATGATAATTGACTGTGTGTTTTCCTACCCTTTACTGATCACAGAGTCATTGAAAAGAACTTAGGCTTCTTCCTTTGCAGACCAAGTCTCATGTATCTTGATGCACTGAACTCTTTGCAGCCTGGTCGGGTGCTCTTACTACAAAGTATTACTGAAAAATAAAAAGTAAAATTTGAGAAAGATAAGTGGATCATGATATCCCCTTTTGATTGATATATTGGTATCGGTACAGCATATTAATCAGCCCCATCTGGAGATATGATAAAATACAGAGAGTAAATATTGCCAAGTATAAGTAAGAAATTTGTTCACTGCATCTTGAAAACTTGTAAAATTGATGTAAAATGACTTGGAAGTGAATAGGCACATGATTAGAGTGCTAACCGAAGGTCCATAAACAGAGTAATGGTTATTGGTAAGAGATTAAGATCGTAATGAATTATCTGAAGAGTATCATAGGGATTAGTCCCATTGCATGTCAATATTTATTCAATGGAGGAGGATGTTAGAAATAAGGTAATTAAATTTGCAGATGATAGAAAATAGCCAGGTGAAGGAGACATGAAGGAAGTCGGGAGAAATCATAACAATGTCATAACAATGACATTGAGAGGTAAGGAATATGGGCAGTAAATATTAACGTGCGATTCAACCTGGAACAATATGAACTAATACAACTATGGAATATAGAACTTCTGGAAATCAGTAAATTGGACAGATAATAACAATCTATGGGTATTTAGACACCCATAATGTGACTTAGTGGCTAGACAAAAAGTATGATTCAGGGCTACACACTCAGAGAACAACAAAAGGCATTAAGGGACAGATAGACACGAGTCAAATTTGAAAACAAAATTCTGTCTGCACCTTTGACAAGGAGGGCTGACTGTGCTGGATAATAACCATCCAGTATGTCTGAGTTCAGTATGATCTGAAAAGAGAAAGGCATTACTCCTATGGATTTTTGACCATTGTTATAAGGAAATTTTCTTGTTCCTTCCCTCTGAGGCCTCTCTTGAATTTCTGTCTCATTGATATCACAGTAGTTACCTTCACAGTCTGATTGTATGTCTATTCCCCATATCTCAGATTTAATTCTCCAGCTTATTCCAATCTTCCATTCTGTGAAAAAACCCTGTAAACTCTAAAAAAGGAAATAAATCATTTTCATAGAATTTGTGCCAACTGTACCAAATTCCCTAGGTTGAACAAACTCTCAACAATGACTATCCAGGGTGGGAGGGTGCAAGGAGGGGCATGCAGCAATTAAGAATTTAATCTGTGATCAAGAAAGCTTCAATTCATACCCTACTCAAATCCAGATCACCTTTTTGATCCCAGCGTGTTCTGGCTCTCATTTCTCACCCTTAACATGGATTTAATAGTCTCTCTCTACATCACAGAGGTCTTGTGAGAACAAATATGCTACAGATAGTGAAGCACTCAGACATTAGAGTCCTGAGGGCCAGAGGAAATCAAAAGTCTTATCCATGTATCTGTCATTGCAGTCATTTAAAATTGAATGGACAAAGCTTTCACAGAACATGCTAGAGACAATTGCTTAACTTACAGCACATATTTTATTCAATGAATTTAATTTCCCTTACATGTTTTAATTGTTCATTAGTAGTTTAGGAATATGACCATTTTTGCCCTACCAGCAGGACAATTTAATAGAAGGCAGGCTTTGTGCCACTACATGGGATAGCAAAGCAGTGAGCATCATTTCCCCTAGTCCACTAGCCTTCCCTGAGTGGACAGGAGTGACCTGCACAGTTAGTGTTTTTTTATCCATATTTGGTTAAGTTACCTCTCTGCAAAATTTCTATCTATTTGAGATGTTATTTCCTGGAATATTTTTCCTTTTTTTAAAAAAATTTTATTTTTAAATATCTCCAGGTACATCTTGAGACCTACTGGAGAGTTGAGGATGCCAGTGGAAGGATGGGCTATTTTTCTCAGAAGAGAAATCAAACTGAGTCCATTAGCACAAAACTATGGCAAACATGGATGGAATATAATGAACACATCATTCCACAATGGGAACAGTCTCCAGATCAGCCAGCAAATGCATTTTAGCAGTGTGATGCCTTGTGTGTGGTAATGCTTATATGTATGTTAGTACATTTATAAAGTTGACTTATTTTCTGTCTAGACTGGATCCGTGTTTGAGTAGATTTGAGGCTCTGTGCAAATATTTACAAATATTTATAAACACTGTTTTGCTTTTTACCAGAGAATACTATGCCTGTATTTCTAGAGCTGGAGGTTCTTTTTTCACTAATGGACTTTCTATCTTTTCAACACTCTGGTTTGACCAAAAGNTGGTGGCCAGGGACAGGGTAATGGGTACAAGTTGAAACACAGGAAGTTCCATCTTCATATGAGGAAGAACTTCTTGACTGTGGGGGTGACAGAGCCCTGGCACAGGTGCCCAGAGAGGCTCCTTGTGGAGTCTCCTTCTCTGGAGATCTTCCAAACCCGCCTGGATGCCACCCTGTGCCACGTGCTCTGGGTGTCCCTGCTGGAACAGGGGGTTGGACTAGATGATCTCTAGAGGTGCCCTCCAACCTCAGCCATCCTGTGATTCTCTGATTCGGTAATTCTTACAGAAGGCTTAGAGACCATTATCCTCTTACTTCATAACTAGGATGTGGAAGCAAAGACACACAGAATGCGTGATACTTCTCCATGCACAAACAAAAACGCAGAGGATAGATTACAATGCTAATTCCTACCCAGTATTTAGATAATGCTTTTCTTTTGATAATTTGTCATTCTGTTGCTCAGTGAATAAAATAAGCTGTTTCTTAAAGCTTTTGAGTTTGAATTCAGTGTTTTAGATGGACCTCAAGTAACAGTAGCTGAATCTTCTTGTTTCTTACAGAGAAGCCAAAGGAAGAACTGAAAGAGCTGAAAAACTTGAATAAAGCACAGTAATCAAGGGAGGGAGGTTTCTGATCCTCTATAGGATGAAGGTAGCCTAATCACATCATTAGGCAGTAGCTAACTAATTGGAGCTTACTGTAAAATAAATCTTCACAGTTTTTGCCGAAACTCTGTACATCTATCTCTTTTTATAGAAAAAAATCCTATAAAAACCTCTGCTTTTCTTTTTCTAGAAGGATTATGACTTCTTTTTCAGGGAGATACCTGAAAGATTATACAATGTAGTATATAATCCTTTTTGTTCAGTCTTCATAGGGGAAAAAAAAAAAGAGATATTGCGCACTGGCTAAAACTTTTAGGTCTTGGCTAGTTTTTCCTATTAAATATGTCTTGGCAGTCACCTAGATTATGGAGTAATCTCTTGCACAATATCATCCTTTAAATAGGTCAGCCAAAACTCTATATCCAAATACACTCTAAGCATTGCTCAGATCTCACTTAGAATTTTACAGTTGGGTTCTGTCTCTCTAATAGTCTAAATCAAAACTGTGGATACATCCAAATACCCTGAAGCAAGGGTATTGCAAATGCAGATCCAGTTTGTCTGGAACAACTCTTTCATTTCAGCTAAGATTTCTACTTTTTTTATTCTTCGTTGTCTTTCTCATCTGCTTTTTCTTCATTTTCCTCATTTAAAATAAAATCACTTTGTTACTCCATGAGCTCTAGAAATGACTGTTTGCTAGTATGGTTGATGTTCATAAGTAAAAAATGAGAAAGTGATTAACTTGCAATGCATCTTGAGTGAAACTGACAGAGAAGAGTAAAAACATGGAAATTCAGCACATATGTTTTGTAAAGAAAACCTATTGTCCTCTCTGGGAGGCTTTATTTCCCCAAGATTTTAGGCAATGACCATAAATCAATATGGAGAAGGTTCTGGTGCTGAGGCGTTTGTTAGTAGCTACAGAAGTGTTGGATGTAGAGTAGGATGGACACCAAAGCTCTGGAAGAGAATCTGAGGGCATATAGTAGTTGTAACTATTTCAGGTAATCATTTTATGTACAATGATTGCTGTTTTATTGTCACTGATATTTGGCTTTCTTAAAAACAATATCAGAACTCTGATTAATCCTGAACCATCACAGTGATAAATTTTCCAGAGGATATGCAAGCAGACAATATTTTTTCCATGATTTCATAAAGTTTCTCTTTAATTTTTTTTTAACTCTGCATTGTTGACACAGACAAGTATAGGATAAGATCTCAGTATTAGTTATGTCTTGTCCTCCAGGATATATATTTTCCTAACTGCCTTTAATTGAAAGGTATTAACTTTCTTTTATAAGTCTACAAAATATAAGGTGTACTCATATGCTTAGGTAAATGTATTAGCACTTTTTTTCACTCACTTCTAATTTTGTGACTGAGCAGCTGGAGCAGCATACCAGAGCTTGTTTTCGGCATACCCAAACCTGTCTTCTGGCCACAAGTATTCATGTTTCAGCATTTCCTTTCATTAAAAGTTAACTTCATATTTACAAATTACTCTGTGCATAATGAGGGTAAAAGGGATTTCTTCCATTTTTGCCATTTAATCATGTTCCGAGCATCTGAATGTGCTCTTACTACACTACCGTCTCACTCCATCCTTCCATAGCTTCTATGCCCCAATTCATTTCACAAATACGGTTCTTCACATTGCCTCAGATCTTAACTGTACCCTTTTCTCCACTGTACCTGGATACTTCTTTGACTTCCACTGCATCCTCTGACGTACACAGAGACAGACACAGGCTGGCATGCTCAGACTCAGGATGATAGCTTTAGTTCTGCAAAGATTTATAACACGAAATAAAAAATGCATCACACCAAACTAGTCTCATTCCTACTCTGTGAAATTATCAGCAATCTCAGTGCTTTGCCCTTCATCACAGAATGACAGAGCAGTCAAGGTTGGAAGGGATCATCTAGTCCAACCCCCTGCTCCAGCAGGGACACCCGGAGCACGTGGCACAGGGCTGCATCCAAGTGAGTTTTGAAGATCTCCAGAGAAGGAGACTCCACAGCCTCTCTGGGCAGCCTGTGCCAGGGCTCTGGCACCCTCACAGGAAAGAAGTTCTTCCTCACGTGGAGGTGGAACTACCTGTGTTTCAACTTGTACTCATTACCACTAGTCTTATCACTGGGCACCATCGAGAAGAGCCTGTCCCCATCCTCCCTGCATTCTCCCCTCAGGTACTTATACATATTGATCAGATCTCCTCTCAGTCTTCTCCAGACTAAACCTGCCCAGCTCACCTAGTCTTTCCTCATACAATAGATGCTCCAGGTCCTTAATCATATTCACGTCTCTATGCTGGAGCCTCTCCAGAAGCTCAATGTCCTTCTTGTCCTGGGAAGCCCAGAACTGCACCCAATACTCCATGTGCAGCCTCACCAGGGCTGAGTAGAGGAGCAGGATCCTCTCCCTCGACCTGCTGGCAACGCTCCTCCTGATGCAGCCAGGATCCCCTTGGCCTTCTTGGCCATGAGGGCACATTGCTGACTCATGGTTAACCTGTTGTCTCCCAGGACTCCCAAATCCCTCTCGATGGAGCTGCTTGCCAGCAGGTCGACATCTAATCTGTGCTGGTGCCTGGGGTTATTCCTTCTGCGCTGCAGGTCCCTGCACTTGTCCTTGTTGAACCTCATGAAGTTCCTCTCTGTCCAGCTGTCCCTCCTGTCTAGGTGTCTCTGAAGGGCAGCACAGCCCTCAGGAGTGTCAACCACTCCTCCCAGTTACCACTTTCCTCTTTTACCTATTTCTGACCCCAGCCTACCTTGAAGACTGAGGAATTAATGCCAAAGGCAATCTTCTCAGTCTGTTGTGGAGCCAGTGTACCTTTACCTGTTGCTAAATAAATACTGTTCAGGGCATGAGGAAAGGCATGGTTCTGATGAAACCAGCTGAAGGTTTTAAATACTCTGATTCTGGCAACCAGGCAGAGTGCTGCTCTTTCATAAACTCAGCACTCAGTTGTGTAGAAGAACATTTTGGGTGAGGCTTCACCTTTACATCTCATTGCATGGTTTCAGGACCAGTGGTAGCACTATATCATCCTGTGGCAATGCCTGGGAGTCCCTCAGACCTCTAAGTACTGCAAAAGAGTAGCCCTTACCCCAAGTAAGTCAGTCTTTGTGATCATGTGTCTTTAAATTCAGCCCAAGATACAAATTAGGACAGTCTGTGCATAAGACCATGAGAAAGGAGATGGGCTTCTTACATTCCCATGCTACAAAAGCCAAAATCTGACCATAAGTTTTGTTGCTTTTTTTTTTAAGTCCTATTTACTATTGGTATGATTCATTTTTTTTGTTTGTTTTATAATAACACCCAGATGTCCCAATCTTCACTTTACACCACTTAACACCACACAAGCATATAAGAAGATACAGGCTTTGCTCTCTAGAACTTGCAACGTAATTTAGGAGACAGCATAACAAGTGAGTGTAGCAAACAGAGAGAAGTGACATAAACAAGGCAACTTGGGCAACGGTCACGGGTTACTGTAGGCCAGCACCACTCACTGAGTGACAGCTCTGAGTTGTGCACAGGGACCTTTTCGATATAGGAAAATGCACAGCAGTAGCTTGCTGTGGCTTTGTAATCAGCCATTAGACCAATGGCAATTTCTTACAATCTTTGCACGAGAAGCAAGTCTTGAAGAAATACTTGAAATTGACAAGTAAATAGGTTTAAGAGGCAAAGACATGTAACCTGGAAAGGAGGCATAATTTGTTTCTTTTCTTTTCTTTCTTTGTCCTAACAAAAGGACAGTAGGTCCCTGGCAAGTTAATGTCGATTGACTTGTTGGACAAAAGTGGTAGGAAAGTATTAAAAGAGAAAAAGAAGGATCCTTGGTGTACCAGTGAGGAGGGAGCACCCCAGTTCTGACAGCCTATGTTCAGCTGTCGTGGTGAGGGCTAAACATAGTGCACATTGCAGATTAGAATCAAAGAACAAGGAAAGGGGGTACAAAAGGTTAGTTATTTTTTACTTAATCCAGTGATAATTCCTCTTCAAATCTGAAACACTTAATTTTCTAATTTATGTTCCTCAGGTACTAAGTACAATATCCACTCTATTAATATATGATTTAGACATATATTCTCCCATCCAGATGCTTAAGTCATTTCTGGGAAAATTGATTCTTTAGCTTAGTGTATAGGTAAAACTGAAGCTTTTCATTTAACCGACCATTTGGTGGCAGTACACGTTAGCAGCAGTTCCTCACTTTTGCAATGATATTAATATTATTTATTTCATTTAAATGTCTCGTTCTTCTCAAAAGTATAAAATGTAGGAGCCAAATCTTGATATAAAATCTTCAAGGCAAAAGGATGAATGCCTACTCTTAAAACATTCTAAGACAAACAAGTAAATGGGATCTTCATAGGAAAAAATGTGTGTGATGATCTGTTCATTAAGATTACACTGTACTTCTTCCAGCTATAATGAAAACAGTTCACTTCTGTTTCCTTCCTTTTTTCCTTCTAAGAGGCTGTGACATATTTATAGAAATTATGGTTATCATGAAGTATCCACAGTGTGCTTTATTACTATTTTCTTACATGGAAAAATAAGATGAAGTCAAATTAAATTAAATTTACAGCCTGCAGGCAAAGAAGATATTATACCTATATGGAAAAAGCAGAGATTGTTTTTCTCAAGGGACTCTCCGCTGTCCTTGGTAACATGCATCTGTTACCATGCTCTTAGAAAGCAAAGTACCCTGTACACTTAGGGAACGTTTTTATCTGGTACAGTTTAGAGAGACGCACAATATCCTGTTTTTAATGCAGCACAGGTGTTGGCAGATCAAGTTACCAAGTCTCATTAAATCATATATGTATAATCATGAAATCAGTTTTCTATTTTTTGTATTTGTGTACTAGATCAAAATTTTTAAAACTAAGACAAGGGAAGGGAAAAGGGACAAGTTTATGGGGTTTGTAGGGTTTGATATTTGCTAATCTCTGTTTTGATCCAAGCAATATTTTATTTGACTGTTTATTTCCACTAAGATGCTTTTTGAACTTATTTATTGAGCTATGGTGCTTGTTGGGAAGTGTTTCTGGCTGCAGACAAATACCATCTGCACTAAAGTAAACTTGTGTATAAAAAAGCTCATTAGTACAAACTAAAACCAGAAAAGGATCTTAGAATTGGCCCTGTGAGGGAACCTGTAAGAGCAATAGCAGGATTGAAAGGGGGAAAAATACTGGACTTCAGGACTCTTGCAACAATCCAGCTTCAAGCTAGACATCATGTAGTCAGCTTGCATTAATATTACTGCATGCTCTGAAGCAGACTTCAGCCACCTGCAAATTATCCCTGAAAGCAAGAGAATGCCTAAAATGCAGACACAGAGGAGCAGAAAAGATGAATGATATGTTACACGGCAGTAAAATATAAGCTACATTTTCAACTCTCTTTGCCTGAGTTTTAAAAGTGATATGTGAGCACCCAAGTTAACAGTTTCAGCTTCAGAATTCCTTCAGTTTTCATCTAGAGCTACAGGTGCACAAGACTTTCCAGCAGCTGTTGACATAGCTAAATGCTTGAATAGGGAGGTGGCTGTTTAGTTTGGTGTTCCCTGGTTTGACAGTCCAGCTTCCTATATTTTATAGTGTTTACATTTTCTCAGTGCAGAACATTCATAAAACCTCACAACACTTCTCTGCAGTGGACAAGTGTTACTGTTCCTAGTTATGGGATTCTGGAAGAGAAAGAAAAAAAAACATTAAAAATATTGCAGTGCATGCAATGGCCAGAAATGCAGAAACAGTTCCAGTCTTGGGGCAGGATACTACATTTCTACATCATGTCAGCATTATTCTTCTTGCTTTTGAATTCAATTAGTACACCCTCATCTGATTTCATTCATAATTTGGAAGTAAGTTTAAAGCATAGCTTTTTCAGTAGCTGTCCAAGTCCAACAAAAGGATTACAAGGTATTCTTGAAAGCATCTCAGTATTTTCTTAAAGATTTACACACCTTTACAACAAGCACCTTTGTTAGCAGTACTTTCAGTATTTGAATACTACTTGCATATACTTATTCCTACCTTTGGGAATACCCAAGATCTTGTAAATCAGAGGAGACTCTAAATTTCCAACAAAAATCTCAACAGAAAGGGAGGACCTGCTACCTTCTTACTCTTCAGCCATTGCGAAGGAGCAATTTGTTATTTCCTAAAATAAGAGGATTACACTGCCTAAGGAAAGTTTCTTAATTATTCACATTTTGACAGTTAAAATGAAGCAATATAGCAGGCATTGTTTTAATGAGCAATTGCTTATAGTAAGTTGTGTATGATTTCTTAATGCTTTTTCTTCCATCAAAAAGAGTGGTGGATAGTGTAAGCAGAGAGATAATCTAGACTGTGTTGTGGACAATTCCATAGCAAACTTCAACTCTTGTTTTGCCTTCAATGGGAAAAATCTTCTCCTGCAAGCTCACCTGTTCTGGGAATTTGCTGCATGAGCTTATTACCACAGACCTTTGAGTTAGCTTAGCCACATTGTACTTGCTCTTTTTATGCCAAGTTCTCTAGGAACTGCAAGCTTCCTAGAACTCTCTGTAAGTCCTGCTACCATTAGGGAGTAAGATACTGGAAGAGTATCACTATCACTCACTACGATATTTACCATGAGCTGCTAACTCAACAGTACCCACATTGTGCTTGCAGTGACTTGTTCATGTGCCAAAAACTTGAGACTTAATAGCAAACAGAAGGTAAAATCTTGCTGAAGACAACTCAGCTTCTGTTTTTAACATGAGGCAGATTACCATAGCCTTAGATTTCCCCCGTCTTTAACACAACCTACCAAAATGTGTGAAAACAATAAGCTTCCTTGTCTTTACCTTTACAAGGTTTTATTTTGTGGTAGTCAGAATGTTCCAGTTAAAAACAAACCAATTTTCCTTATAAAGTAGCAACCTAGATCTCTTTTCCATCCTTGCATTGACGTAAAGCAAGGAATTTCTGGATAGCTTCTGATCCCTTTCATACTGCCAAGACACTCTAAATGGTCACAATCTTGATCTTACAAATTAATGAGTCTGTTCATGATAATAGTGATTCCAGCATGTAATGTTTGCTGAGTTGGGGTGCACGTGTCTTTAAGTAACATAATTCTTGACCGAGTGATAGAGAAATCACATACTTATACCTTAGAGAAACACAGGTAAACAAAAATATTTTCATATTCAGGAAACCCATATCTTCTCACCTGTGGCAGAGCCATTTGGGCTTACATTGCTCATTCTTTGCATTTATTGGTTGTTATAAAATTCTTTAGGATCAACACTGTAAAGGTTCATTCCCAGGATCAGTGAAAATGTGCATATTCGCCACTGTTATATCTGCTTTAAACCATTCTCATCACATTGCTTTGATACAGGGCTACATAGCTGTGATGAAAGACATGTTCTGATCAAGCGTCTGTGTTTTTACCTCCAGTCACTAGCTATTGCTTCCTGGCAGCAAGGTGCTGGCAGTATATTTCATACAAATGAGTATCTTTCATTTTAGCAGCAAGCTGTCTGTCTATGTGTAATTTTAGACAGCAACCGAAGACATCCAAATGTAAATGCAGGACTCAGGGACATTGCATGATTTTGTGACTTATGCCCCCAAAGCAACAAATGGATTATATCCATTCCTCTGTATTTTTTTCGACTATGAGAGATACAGCATGTTTTTTATTGTTTATGGTAACATTATAAATAACTGAAAAATAATTTGATTCCAAATCCATCTCTGATAATGAAAGTTCAGCTATGTAAAAGTGAGCCTTCCGTCACCAAATTGAGCTTTACTCAGGGCAGCATTGGACTACTCAGGGCTAAGGTGAGAAGGTTTCACAAAAGAGGCCAGGTAGTAATACAAGACTTAGCTGCGATACATTTCCTCTCAGTAAACAGTGGGTCCAATCTCCTTTTTGATACTGCAGGAGCTATGCTGTAAATCCTATGAGACCAAAATTCAGAGAATCTCAAGGGCGGTGATAATGGGCAGCCTTACTTTATATTTGTAATATCATCTCAAATGGAAAAATGACTTTGGACCTTGTACTTTACTCTTTTAGACTCTAATTCTTTTTTGTTAATTTATTATTTCATTAATTAAGAGCTCTATCTCTTTTATTATATTCTAAACACAAAACAGTGACTACAATTAATGATCAGGGACAGTGTCAGGGAACAGATCTACATGGGAACAACTCCTGTGAGCTGTTCATAAGGGTACCTGCTACACTGGTATTAGAGCAGGAGATATATCCACTACCTCCACTCATGATATTGCTTTTTTTTTTTCATTTTTTTCAGGAAAATGAAAGCTGTGAAGACTCAGTTACATCTTGTTGTTTCAGAAAAGAATCTAAAATAATAAGTCCACTGGACAAGAAGGGCATATATGCCATGGAGTAGGGTTCAGCTCCAACACTCTCTCCTTGAAGAGGGCCCCACAGTTCTTGAATATGGGAAGAGGGAAGAACAGCAGTGTGTGCCTCAGGTTTAGCATAAGCAAGCAGCTATATCCCACTGCCAGCAGTACAGAATATCATGATGGCTCTCTCTAATTCATACATGGGAGAAGAGGCTCCTAACGTCTGTTAGTGGGTTGTTTTTCCTGGAAAGCAGTGTATTGGGCCTGGTTCAAGGATGATACCATGGAGTAGAGCCAGAAGGTGCCCTGTATGGCCCCTAGTTGTTAATTAAGTAATTAGTTATTTATGATATTCTTACTCGAGATGTGCTTGGCTAGCATTGACTTGCCAGCACATAAGAAAGCGGATCGTAGTTTGATCTCTCCATGTTTATAGATTCAAACAATTACACTTCCATAGAGAGCATTCAGTCCATCTATCTCTTTACCACTTTACCACTATTTATATGAGTATAAATATTGATTTTCTTAAACTGCCCCTTACTCAGTCACTCACACGTTAGATGATTTCTCATTCTATCACAGCGCATGCAAGTCTCTGAGGGAGACTTGTTTCTGTTATCTCTGTCCTCAACAAAGAGCCGTGCACATCTGGGTTGGGTTATAAATAGCAAGTCTGTGCATTCTTTAGAATTGAAGTCTCTTCTGAAAGTGGAGAAACACTTTCACTTCAAGGAAGTCCTTGCTTGCTTCCAGCCAGGCCCGTGCCCTCGTGATGCCCACAGATCATCGCACCCAGGGTGCCCCAAAGATCCTGCAAGGGCAGTGCCCTTTGCCCAGTGGGAGCAAAGATCTTTCTGCAGTAACTGCTCTGGGCCGAGCACGGGCGAGCGCGTTCGTGCTGCTCTGCGGCCTCCCGAGCGCGGGCCAGAGCAGCCACCTCCCCTTTGCATCCATCTCTAATGTAGCGAGGGATTTACTCTCCAGCAGCCAATGGGAGCACGCGGCAGGCTTCGCACACACCTTCCCTTTGTGACATCACTGTGGAACCATTGCCTTTTAGCCAATAGGAAGGGTACATGCAAATGAGTGAGGGGAGACTGGCGCGTTTGCCCCTGCCCTCGCTGGGAGTGAAGAGCGTGAACATGAGGGGGAAAGCTGGGAGAGCACCAGGGCTGCTGCTGGGGCCAGAGCCCTGGCTACAGTTCTGCTTTGCAGCAGGAGGTGATGGGAGAAGGGCAGGAGAAGCTGAAAAGACTGACAGAAAAGAGGGAAATTTCAGCACTCCCAGACTCCGGGCTTGGTCCATTTCAAACATCCAACCTGGATTTTTACAAGCTAAATGCTAAGAAAGTGCCTTTCAAACATCTGTTACCCAGCATGAAAGCTAGAACTCAGAAGTAGTTGTATATAAATTGTCCATGCAAAATTAGGCATCTTAGGATGATACCAGAAACCAAGGAGCAAGCTGAGCCAGGAGCTACCTTACGTCAGCTGGCGCAGAGCCACCAGGAGGCCACTAGAAAAGAAATCAAAGGATATCATATGTCTTCGATCTTGCCCTTCAGTCAGGGCTGCAAGAAGTTTCTCTTATCCACTTGGCATGCAGAGCCAGGACTCTCACTGGATAGTATATATTTCTGAAGAACTAGGGCAGGACTTATTTTTTTCTTTTAAAATGTAGCCAGAACTTAGGTTGTGCCCTTCAAAAGTGCTGAGAGTGCTCAAAGGAAACAAGATTCACTCCTTTCCTCATCTCAAAATACCTTAATCCTTTTCTCACTCTCCAGAAGATGGAGGTTACCTAATCTGGTAATAGGCTGGGGCGGGAGGTATGATAGGAGCGCTTTCACCCCTTTTTGGGAAATTGTACGACTGTGCAGAGATTGCTAAATGTTCCCAGAGAAAGATGGGGCACTTTTACATTTGCATTTTGCAAGAAACACAGTTCTGGTTCCTGTTTCCATTGTTGTTCCTGTATTTTACCAGTTTTATCTGAAAAACAGACACTGTCTTTTGAGTAAAATCCAGAACTCAGATCACACTGACTTGACATACTGTTTCACACTGACACGCTTATACTGAGCAACTCTGGATGAAGAGTTAAAGTGAAAAAGTCAAACATCTATTAACCGTAGATGCCTCCAGGCAGGTATTTCAGTATCATATTTTGGATTTGAGTTCCTGAATTCCTATATTCCCAAATAAAGTGCTCAAGTTCACCCAAAGTCATGGTTAGAACTGAACACAATATTTACATTGTGTAAAACCTCTGACCTGGGTTTTGGGTGCAAAGTTCAATGAGCTCATCAGCATAAGCCAATGATCTTGAAAGTCTGTCAAACTAAGGTGGTTCACAGAGATGGGAATCCAGCAGACCTACAACCTTAGATTTCACAGTTCATACATCCTCAAAGCAAGATAGAATATATTTACCAGCACAAATACAAGCCTGAGACAAGCTCAGGGCAAGCAGCTGGAAGTGCAGAAAGGCTCAGGAAACTCAGGAGCAGGGAGGCTTTGAAAGTCTGAGCTGATAACAGTGTGCCCATAATTGCTGCAACATTCAGAGCTCTTAGTGCTAGCCCTGTCTAAACTGGTGTGTGCAGAGGGAGCTGCACTTCAACAAATCTGCGAATCGTCTGTAAGCACAGTATGCAATATCCTGGCTCTTAGGGTGATTAATTACAGGTGGTAAAGGGGAACATAAAATCCACATCCAAAGCGCCTTTGCTGAGTCTTGCACAATACTAGCCACTAGGGCACACAGTGCAGGCAGGTGACAAAATGCACCTGCAGCTGTTACTAACATGTTTCTGCATATTTACAAGGAAGCTGCAAGACAGAAAGATAGAAATATTATTTAAAAGGTCTCTCTAGAGATCATCTAGTCCAAACTCCTACCCAAAACTTGAAATTGTGGGGTTCTTTTCTCACTCTTAACATCTTGCCCTAGTATGCTGACAGTCTCACAGATGTAGAGTGCTGTTTGGATTATATTGTGTGAGAGACAAATGACTAAATGAAAAAATAAGAGAGCAAGACAAGTTAGGAAAGAACCTCTAGTTTTAAAATGCATGCTGAGGTTCCAAGATAATCTCTCAGAGATCCAATATGTGGAGCTTTTTTGCCATTAGCCTCAAGATGTTTTACTTGTTTTAAAGACAGTAAAAATGCCACGTTGTGCAGGTGCCTGTATGTGTGGGTAGATTTCTCATGAGGACGTAAGGGACACCATTAGCACTCCCTGGTGCTCTGTGTGGTCTGTGGCATGCGAGGGGGAAGCAGCTGCAATCCTGCTCAACAATTTCCCTGGTCCTCTTCCCATCGCCATCCTGTTTGCCTACAGACCAGCACACATGAAATTGCAAAGACTGAAAGTTATGAAACAAAATGCCAAGTAAATGAGCAATATAATATATTTGAACACCAGAGGGCAATTAGAAAGGATTTGAAATGGTAATAATTAGATAATACAGTTCTAAATGAATGGTGAATAATCCTATTGCCTCTTTATGATAAATATAACAAATGGTTTCTCAAAGCACTATTAGTTTTTCTATGGTTTGATAGATCAAGGTTTGTTAGTGTCAGAACCACAACATTATGTTTTGTTTCCAACTGATGAAGGAATAAGACTGATTTGAAACATATGGCGAAAAATACTGCAGTTCTTTGTTTGCATCTGTTATATTTCTACTTGTTAGTAATTGGTTCACAAGTTGCTCTTCTATTTCTGCTGTATTTTTTTAATATATTAAGTGAAAACAGAGACTTTTTAGCAGATGGACAAATGAGAGGATAAACATCTCAGAAAGCTTTGAAGCTGTGTTATGTTTTTTCTCCAGTTTGTTTTGTATCTCTTGGACTACACACAGAATTTTCTGCTGGTGAATGTGGGCCTGAAGCCTTTTTATTGGATCACCTGGACCTGGTGAGAAGAAAGTCCATATCTGACATCCTGCAATAGCTTTTTCAGATATATTTGGAGAAACTATAGCAAAAACTTTTCATGTAGCATATTCATATTTTTAATGGACTCTTATTTTTTAAGAAGAGCAGGGTATTTAGTTATCTAAAGCCAAAGTACTTTTACATGATTAGCTCAAATACTGTTTGACTGTGAGTAGCCCAATACTTAAAGTAAATTCTTAAGGATCCTTAATGTGCTCACAATATTTTCTTCACATCTTTATTCTCTCTTGTTAGACCGTGAAGAACAGCTAATCATAACCCCATGATCTGTGAGTGTATATCAGAACAAGCCTAAGAGCCAGTGGAAATTACAACGTGTGTGCTTCAGTACAATCAATTTTGTTTGTTATTTTAGTGGCATGATTCCTGTTTACAACAATCAAGCCATCATGTTACACAAAGTAAATCAATAGGGTGATAATGTAGCTGTTTACTGTGCTTACAGACTTGCCTGTGACCACGTCTAGGACACATCATATCCTAGAATGCAGTACTATCAATTTTTATTTCCCTTTGGATCAAGGCTGACATAACCCACAGGTACTAGCAAACCCCACCACACTACAAAATGTAACATTTATAAGAAATACATCTGGTACGTATTTTTAGTGAGCAGAATAAGGACTTGTTTCAATTATGCATGTGGATTAGCTCTTTGAAGAAAAAAATAGGTGTAACCTCATGCCCATATAAATCCTACGGTAAAATGTGCCTAAACCAAAACCTCTTCTACTTGCCATTACTTGTACATGCACATTAACATGTTTCTGAACAGGATACACAGACTCATGTTGCTATGTATTTTGGAGAACATACTGTGCTTACATTTTTCAAGCATTTTTCAAGCCAGATGTGGACAATACATAAATACCTGTGGGCATGGAACAGCATATTTTCAAGATACATCAAATGCTTATAGGTAGATGAGCAAGTTACTTTCAGTTAAATTAGGAAATGAACTTGCAGACTTTCAACTGTTCATGATAGCCTTCCATGCAGATGCTATTATCTGCTATAAAGGCATATCCAGGATCTGTATTTCATTGAGATGTCTACAGTATCATGCCTGGTAGGGAACATTTCAGAGTAAGAATGTGTCAAAGTCCATTATAACAGGGTAGAGGTTTTTCTGCAAATTCACTGTGGCTTAATCTTCATGAGAGAAGAATTAACAACAGTAGTTTAGGTCACTAATTGTTCAGTTTTTGTGCACGTTGCTTCTACAGAATGGAAACTGCAGACTGGGAACCCATATATGTTTTGGGGTTTTTTGTTTGTTTGTTTTTGTTTTGTGAAGCATGGGAGGATCAGGGAGAAGCAGAAGCAGGAGGACATGCTGCAGAAGAAGCTGAATGCAGAACAGTCCTTCCTTATACACTGGGTAATCTAGCAGATGAGACATTGCTACAGATTCAGATTTTTGTGTTTTTTGGGAAGGGATATGTGCAGTAACTTTATAAAGCATGTTTTATCTGAAAGTAAAAATAACAATAATGAAGTTAAAACAGGGATTACTCTCTATTTTCATGTGGGCAAAATGAAAATTAATTCTGCTTGACTTGTCTGTAAATAAATTGTGTTTTGCATTGTGTTACCTTTTGAAATGAATTCATAAGGGTCTTGATCTTGAAGACTCCTCAATGTTATTAGCTATCTGAGCTTTTCTGGAAGCTAGTGACACTGGTTCTCTCTTCCTGAATCTTCCTTCTTTAAATTATTTCTGGAGCACAGAATCACTGTCTGCATTTCATGCCCATGGAAAGAATCTGCAAAATGTCACGGGGTCAAAATTTACATTCCCCAGAGCTTGCTAGTTTCAGCAGTTCTACCACTTTCTTCCACAGACTTCCAAATTTTCCCTTAAGGGGATCATTCTTTGGCTGTTTCCCGAGTAAACCTTGCTTTGTCTTGCAGGGTTTCTGTCTTTCTTCCTTAGGTTTTGCGGTAAGTGAATAAATTATAGTCCTTCAAACTTTGACAGATGATAGTCTATTCCTGCAGACTCCTGTAGGGTCTTTTCAGGGTCTAGATCATACCAGGTAACATCATTTTCTTTTGGTTTTATGATAGTATTACTATAATAATGTTATAAAATAAGTGTTTGTAAATCCGGATTCATGTGTTCCATAAAACAAATACCTTTTTTCAGAAGATTCAACATTCTATGGAATTATATTTATTTGTATTTCAATTAGCTTTGTCAACAATGGCAAAGTTCATAATGATGTTTGGCAATCACGTTATGAAGTGTTTGAACAATACAAGGTTAGTTAAGTT
>VWPW01002751.1:0-10018 GCA_013389825.1 Crypturellus undulatus | reverse complement strand
GGGGGTTCAGGGAAGAGAGCTCGGGGTCTGAGGCCTCTCCCCAGTGCTGTGAATCACTGCCCGGGGAGCCTGCGTGATCGCTCTGTTCCACGGCGAGGCTGGCACTCACTGTCTGGGTATTCCCATTAAAGCCGCTTCGCTCCTCGCTCTCAGCCGGCTCCTCTCGCTACCGCTTTTAGCGACCTGGTGCTGCCATTTCCACACAATGCGCGGCTGGGTGAGGGGTGGGGGGAGCCGTGCACGAACGGAACATCAAACAGGAAAAGCTGGTATTCCCTCCCGAAATCCGCCTTCCTGCTTCCAAGCTAAACAGGCTTCAAAGGGGAGGCTTGTTTGTGCTTCTGCACCAGGCCTGGCTTCTCCATGGCGGGGTCAGCCTCAAGGAGCACGGAGCAGGTTAAAGAGCAAGAGAAACAAACGGAACGCGAGGCTGCCTGCTTAACCCCTTGCTGCATCCCCGGGAAGAGCGCGCCGAGTGCCCTGGGACGGGGGAATGGGCACGGATGGGATGGGATGCTGCACCGAGGCCTCTGCCCCCAGCGGCCACCGGCCCCTGGCTCACGCCAGAGGACGAGTTCCTCCTCCCCACGCTCGGTTCTCAGCTCCGATGGCCTCCCCGGGGGCACGAGGGGGAATTCAGGGAAGAGCCTGCCCAGACAGAGCGTTTAGCCGCAGGGCAGAAGCAGGGGCGGCTCTTGGCAGGCCGGGGCTGTGAGGCTCCGTGGCCTCTGGTGCAGGGGACGGGGCAGGAGAGGAGAAGACCGCAGCTCTCAGTGCTACCCCTGGGCATATCCTCACGTTGCAGGGTCAGGGACCAGCGGGGTTCTCAGCTCTGCTGCAAGAACGTCGCCCTGGCCACGGTTGGGGTTGGCGAGCGCCACGTGAAGCCGCGGGAGCCCCGGGGCGGCAGCGCGAGGGCTGCGGGGAGCCGCCAGCCCGTGCAGGCGGGAACAGGCTCCCTGCTGCCCCCGGGCTCCGCGGGGGCGCCCGGCTTCCTCCCCGTCGCCTTGCGCAGAGCACGGGCACAGCAGCACCTGGGTTCAACTCCCACTCCCCCAGCCCGTCGCCAGGCCCTGGCACCCCCCTGAGCCGACCCGCAGCCCTGCAGGGGGTTCATGCTTGCTCTGGGGCAGCCCCACAGCAGCTTTGTGCTTGCTCCAGGGCGGCACAACTTGCTGCTGAGTGGCAGTCCCAAAAGAAGCCCCACGTTGGCTCGGAGGGCGGGTATCCCTGTGTGCCACAGGGCAGGATGGGGGCACAGGCGCTGCCGGGACCCCGGAGATGCCCTCGGGGCAGAGCCGGTCCCGTGGATCCAGCAGTTGCAGCTGGGCTGGGGGCAGCGCGGCGGCTCCGCGGCACTTGGCCCTGCTCCTGCCCTGGCCTCTCCTGCCTCCCTCCGGCTCCACGTTGGCACCGGGGCCCCCAGGCGACACTGGCCAGAGGAACGTTACCTCGAGCCCAGAGAGCGATCAAACAATCAGAGCGAAGGCATCTAACCAAATCCTCCCGCCACCCTGGGAGACCACCCAGCAGCACAGCCGTTATCTGCCAGGGTGAGTGTTTACCAATAACGGGAACCAGCTTGCTGTTTTACTGCGAGCTTTATAAGGATAAAAAGAAGGGCTGGGCTTGAGCAGCTTGGAGACGCTGGGACACGGGCCGGCCATTTGCTCGGGCTGCCTAAGCCCCAGCTCAGCTGGGATAAGCTATCTGCTTTGATTGTTTAACAATTCCTCCTCCTTGCTCCCTCCAAAATTCCCTCCAAATCCCATTTAACACCCGCCTGCCTCTCGCAGCCCCTGGCACCCCCATATGTAGTGCAGGGAGAGGCGCCCGTTTTGTGCCACGGGTGGAAAACTGGTGGGAAGGGAGAAGCTGGAGGTGGGCACCCAGCTCCATGGAGCTCCATGAGCTCCACTGAAAGCAAATGGCCCGTGCCAGGTCCGGTTCATCCACAGACACAACCTCACCTCGGCTCCGGGCCACACAGGCACCGGGGCTCGTGTGGCTGGGGAGGGAAGGAGCCAACACATTGGGATGCCCAACGGGACCTCGCAGACGGGACCCCACGCTGTCCCCACTCACCGATGAGGGGCACCACCAGGATGAACTTCCTGCACTGCAGGAGCGTGGCCAGGCTGCCGAGGTGGTCGATGAAGCCGTTGGTGTCCGGCACCAGGAAGACGGGTCTGATCTCCAGCTCCATCTGTCTCACTTGACTCTGGTCCTTCAGCACGGCCTGTTGGAGGAGGACGGAGGGTGAGTGAGGAGGGCATCAGCAATGTGAATTGTGGACCCCCAAGAGCAGGGACAAACTGGGCATGTTTCCCACAGTGAGGACACGGTGCCTGACCCCCTGCACATCCTCAGCATCGCGCGCTGCAGCCCTCCAAGGAGGAGTTTCCCAGGAAAATGCAGTCCTGGAGAAAGCAGCCTGGCACCAGCTTTGCAAATGGAAGCGTTTCAGGATTTGCCCTATCTCTGGGACTGGCGCTTGCCAGGACTGATGCCACCGGCCTTATGACAGAGTGGGGGGAAAGCAGGGGATGAGGAAGGAGATTCTGGGAGTCCAGCGGTAGCAGCTCAAGGTGACAGGCTCCCTGGCGAAAACAAACCAGTTTGGGACATATGAGTCATGTTGAAAGAAAACTAACACAGACCCCTGTGTGGGCAGCGGGAGAGGCCCGTGGGGAGGGGATGCTGCAGCTCTCTCGCTGCTGCACCAGGTCTCGCACATGCTGGCCCTTTTTCCGACCACATCCAGCTGGGAGGCCAGGTGGATTCCAGCCCTGGAAACCCAAAGCACCGTCCTTGACTGAGCCCTGTGCACCCACAGGAGGCCAGAGGGCCTCATGCACGTGGGGAGGGTCTGCTGGGCTTTACTAGCACCCCCCGGGCCGTACCTGGCCCTTTGGATAAGGCTCGTTGCCAAAAAGAGACCCGGGCGCTCGCGTATTACTTCAGATGCTGTCGAAGGACTCGGGCTCTTTAGCAAGTCAGCGGCTTAAAAAACTCGGGCTGCTATTCTAGTGCTTCCTCTGCTTAAAAATAGCAGCTTCCCTGGACTTGCTCGTGTTTGTTGCCTCTAATAGGAACCGGTGACCCACGGAGCAGGGCAGCAGCACCGCTCCGGAGCGTGTGCCCCACGCAAGGGCTCGCAGCACCCACGGGAGGCAGCGCAGGGAGGATGGGGAAGCTGAGCCCTTTCTGCCACCCCGTGCTCCCCGCTCGGGGTCCGAGCCCTCCCGCCGTCGTGCCAAAGCCTCGAAGGCGCCCTGGAACCACGAGCTGCACCAGGCGGCAGCGGCCGTGGAAAGAAGTGGTTTTTAATGCATTTCCCAGTGCTGTCATCTGGCCTTAAATCAAGGCGCCCTGACTGTGCCACCTCCCACAAGCGCCTGCAGACGGGGCAGCAAGCGGAGCCGTCCCCATGCGCCTTGCACCCTCTCCCTGGCACTGCCGCTTCCGGGGACGCCGTTCCCACGGACCCAGAAGGGCGGATGGGAAAGCCGGGCTGGCTTGGGGCTAGGGAGGTCTCTGCCCGCTCTGGTGGCACCGGCACCTCCGGGTTAGGACACACAGAGCTGCTCTGGCATCCTGAAATGTGGGTAGGAGCATGGGCGATGCCAACCCCATCCTGCCACGGAGACGGGGCCGGTGCGGAGCCCCGAGGCCACAGCTCGCGGGAAGGGCGAGCACCACGACGCGGCGCAGCCTCCGCCGGCGCTACGTGAGGCTTGAGACCCCGTCCACGCGCCACGCGGGTCCCCGACGCCCCGGCTCCCGCTGTCCCCGCGAGCGGCGCGGCCACCTCTGCGCGCGCCCGGGGGACGGACGCAGGTGACGGCGGGGGGCCGCGCTCCGGGCGCGACCCCGGGGGCGGCTCCTTCCCGCGTGGCATTTGCCCCGGCGGCGCTGGCGGGCCGTACCCGGCCGATTCCTGGCAGCTGCGAGCGACGCCTGTGCCGGCCGTCACGTCCCATTCCGCTCCCCGGGCCGCCCGGTGAGAGAAGGACACAGGATGCGCCGGGAGTGAAAGAGCGAGGTCGGCGGGGAGCGTGCCAAGTCCCCTCGCAGAGCTCCGGCCCGCGCGGGGAGCCAGAGGGAAACTCGCCTTTGCAGAGTTCAGAGGCCGGCAGCGAGATTTATTTTTGTTTGTGTGAGTAAAAGGCTGCAGAAGCCTCTGGCCAAGGGGCTCGGGGGGGAGGGGAGTGGCCTGTGATTCATACGGGCTCGCGCTGGCCCCGCGCCAGCCGCAAAAGGGAGCCCATGTGCGGGGCGAGCGCCGCCTTAACCCTTGCGCCGGTGCCGCCGGCCTCCCCGTGCCGCTGCCTCCCGCTCCCCGCTGCAGGCTGGGGGCTGCGGGACGCGCCGGGAAGAGCAGGGATGCGAGGAGGGATGCGGACGGTCACCCTGGGGCTCAAACCGAAGTGGATGTTGGCCCGGATGGGGGTCAAAGCCGCTCTGCAGCCCCGGGCAGAGGGTCCTGGTGGTGCTGGAATGTGGGGGGACTCTGAGGCCGGCGGCTGCTGCTCCCCGTGGTGCTCCCAGAGGCTGCTCCGGCGGCAGCCGCTGGTCCCTGCCCCGCGCGCGGGGGCTTCTCCCGGGAGCTCGGCGGGAGCCGGACGCGGCTCCCTCCGCTGCCCCAGCTGGTGGCAGCACTGAGATCCGGCGCTCCTGCGCGCGCAGTCCCAAATTCCCAGCTCATCCATCAGCTGGAATCACCTGGGGGATTCCCCGGAAGCTGCCGCCCGGCCGAGCGCTTCCAGTCGGGGAAGGGCACTGGGTCCTGCCGGAGCCAAGCCTCGAGGCTCTGTTTCGTGCAGAGCGCCGTGGCGGGGACCGGCGCGCGGCCACCCCGCACAGTGCGGGCAGCACCAGATGGCAGGAGCCGGAGCGCACGGCCGGCCGAGCTCCCCTCCCTGCAGTGCCAGGCTGGGAATGAGGTCCCCAGCCGAACCCTGCAGCGAGCAGCCACCTTGGGGACAGGTCTCACAGGGAGAGGCCACCGCGCGCGGCCCCACGGCGCTGTCACCGCCGCGCTCTCGGCGCCGCTGCCCGCGGCCGCTCCGCGCGGCTGGCGAGCGGGCGGGCGGATTTTCCGGGGCCGAGAACAATGCGCGAAGGCTCCGCTCGAAGCCTTCCTCGTCCGGCGGCTCCTCTTCCTCAGGAGCGAACGTGCCCCGGGGCTGGTCGCAGGCCGGGGCCGCCGCCGCGGAGCCGCCGGGGGCGGGTGCGCGTCTTCTTCCGCGGCTCGCGGGCAGGTGCGTGCCGGCGCGTGCGCCCGCGCCGCGAGCGCGAACGGGAGCCGGCTAAATTTAGCGGGTTACTCACGCGGCCGCCACAAAGGAGCGGCTGCATCTTAAGGGGGCGGCCGCTCCGTGGGCTCGGAAGGGACAGGAGCGCGGCGGCTATTTCGGGAGGACGTTGTCATCATTGGCCGCCCCGTTCGGCCGCTTCTGTAATGCTGAGCGAAACAATAGCAGCATCCAGAGGAAGAGCCTGTTATGTTTCAGGTGGGATGTTTTCAACGGCGCAGGAAACTCGACCGCTCCCAGCGCGCGGCAGCGGCACAAAGGACAGGGGACGCGGAACAGCATGGACCAAGGGCCTGGCCAAGCAGCGGGGAGCCCACGGGACCGGGCACTGGCGGGGGACACAGCCCAGCGCCGGCCCGGCCGCTCCGGAGCTGCCGTCTCTGCCTTCCACCTGCCTGTGTTTCCTCTGGCCGCTTGGGCCGGACCCAGGCCCATGTCCGGCCTTTCAGCTCATCCGGACGCAGCACTGCGGTCCCCAGAGGGGGTGAAACGTGGCTCTGGGTACACGACAAGGGCAAGGACAGGTCACCAGCGGTGCCCGCAGCAGGGGAATGCCAGGGAGAGCGGCCAGCCCTAAATCCATGGCCAGGAAGGGCTCCTGTCGAGGGGAGCAAGCAGCTCCCGCCGTCCGCTCTGCTCCCCTTCGTTGTGCTGGCTTTGGGGCGAGGAGGAAACGAGCTGAGCTCTCCTGCTCCCTTTGCAGCCGCGGTGACTGCAGGGAGAGGAACAAACCACCTGCAACCGTCCCGGTTGCTCTGCCCAGACCTGAACTTCCCCCTCGGTTTGAGCAACAGCCCCGTGCGCAGCCGAGACGGGGCAGTGACCCGAGGAGGGCAATGACGGGCAGCCCCGCGGCGAGGCTGCTCTCGGGGCGAGCACGGCCCTTGCTGCGGCTGGCAGCGCGACACGGTGCACGAGCAGGGCTTCCCCTGCCAGGGCACACAAGGCAGGAAGCAGGGAGATGAGTTTGGGCTGCAAAATACCAGCCCTGCATGGATCTGGGGAGCCTCTGCCTAGCAGAAGGAAGAACGGGATGTGTTTGCTTGCAGCAGAGGTCGAGGGGACAGGGACAGCAGCCAGGAGATGCAGCAGAAACCACTTCTCCCCGCTCTGGGGTGCCAGTCCTGAACACAGAGCAGAGGCAAGTGATGGAAGAGCAGCAGCGAACTGGGACGAGCATCAAGTGGATGGTCTCCAGCAGCAGCAAGAGAAGCAGCAAGAAAGGAAGACGGTGCAAGGAAACCTGCTGGGAAGAAGATGATGAATTTAGGTGGGGGAAGCCAACCCACCACCTGCCTCTGAGCAGGGCACGGCTTGGAGCCAGGAATGGAGAGTCAAAGGAGCGGGAGGCAGCCAAGCGCCAGGCCAGGGCTTGCAGCAGCAGAGCCGGGAGCGCAGCAGGGCCGGGGACTCCTGTCCCAAGCAGGCAGAGGGAGCACGACTCCGCAAGGCCCAGGGGAGGCCGCGGCAGGCTCCCCAGGGCACGGCTAACCCTGCCAACAGAGGGAGCAGGGAAACTCCCGCAGGAGAGCGCTGGAACAGAAGATGAGGAAAAACCGAGAGAGGGAGGCACGGCCTGAGCCCAGTCTCCGTGGGAGGCAGAGGCAGAGGGCCCGGGTACCCATCACAATGCGGGTATAACCGTGTGGTTGGGTGGCTCTGCACTGCTGCAGGACACAAGCTGCATCTGCTGGGCATGGATGAATACGCGGAGCTGCAGCCTGTTCCCTGCATAAGGGAGAGCAAACCCCGACAGCAACCCATGTCTGAACTCCACAGCCTAGCAGCGAGCTAGAGAAACGGGGTGAAACAGAGAGAGCAGAATGACCCCAGCTCTCAGGAAACGAGTGCCCGAGCCCCAGCGCCTCCAGATCAGAAAGTGGCAGGTCGAGACGGGGAAGTTGCCGGGGACGCGGTGCTGAGCTGGCGCCCGCGCCGGGCCCTCGCGGCGCTTTCCCTCGCGGCCCTTCCGCTTCTGCGGCCGCCCGGCCAGTGCCAGGGCAAGGCGCGCGGCGGGGCCCGCGCACGTGTTCCGCTCGGGGCTCTTCCCAGCCAGCTCCGCATGACTTTCCCGGAGCCCCGAGGGCTTCTCCTCCACCCCGTCTGCCGCGGCTCCGAGCTTGCGCCTCGGCTCTCAGCTGCGCGGCCCCCGGAGCTGCCCACACCCTCGCGCTGACCTCTCTCCGCCTGCGAGCCCCGGCCCCGGCAGAGCTCGGGAGGAAGGGAGGAGCGCGGGGAGAGAGCCCCGCACGCGGCAGGCGGCCCCTGCTCTCCCCGCGCGCCGGGCAGCGGCGCTCCCGGGGGCCCCGCTGCAGCTGGGCCGCTCGCCGGGGCCGCGATCCGCACGCGCTGCCCTCCCCGAACATGTGCAGTTCCTGTTTGCTGTGTCTGTACAAGGCAGTGGGAAGTGGGGAATTTACTTACACCTCCCCGCTTAACANGCGCCTCGGCTCTCAGCTGCGCGGCCCCCGGAGCTGCCCACACCCTCGCGCTGACCTCTCTCCGCCTGCGAGCCCCGGCCCCGGCAGAGCTCGGGAGGAAGGGAGGAGCGCGGGGAGAGAGCCCCGCACGCGGCAGGCGGCCCCTGCTCTCCCCGCGCGCCGGGCAGCGGCGCTCCCGGGGGCCCCGCTGCAGCTGGGCCGCTCGCCGGGGCCGCGATCCGCACGCGCTGCCCTCCCCGAACATGTGCAGTTCCTGTTTGCTGTGTCTGTACAAGGCAGTGGGAAGTGGGGAATTTACTTACACCTCCCCGCTTAACAACCCTGGGAGGCTGGAAGGCTTCAGGCCGCTTTAATTTACAGCCCATCTCTCCAATCTCTCACTCGTTCGCTGCTGCTTTTCTTCCTTATTGTATTAATGTGACCCAGGTACCTGCCAACAATAATGGACTTGCTTGCGGGGGCGGCCCCTCCCTCCCGGCACAATTTATACCTTTGCCTTGATATGAATTGCTCCAAATTCAAATGAAGAAAGGAAAGGCGAAATCTGCGGGGTTGGGGTGGGTTTGGAAAAGTGAAGCGCAGTGGTTCTGGGCCCGGCGCCAACAGCCCGAGGGTACACATGTGCGCGCTCTCCCAGTAGGGCCTTCAGCAGCCCTGTTTTACAACCACCTCGGCACACACTGTAGAGTTCACGCATATGGCCAGACAGATGTGTCTGGCTTACGTTCAAGGCTGGAAAATGAAGAATTATGGAAGTGAAGGGCCCTGGGCATTAGAGAGGGCGGAGGTGAGGGGGAGGGGAGCCAGGGAGAATTTTCCTCTGCTGAGAAATCCTCATCTGGGCTGCGAGGCTGGAGGAAGAGGGGTTGAGAGGGAGCAAGGCAGCCAACAGCCGCGCATGTGAGGCTGCTCTTAAAGCAACAGCGTGCACAGCCAGGCATCTGCCTCCAGGGCAAGCGGGTTATTGCACCGGTTCCCACTGGGAAATGTCCTAAGATCGGGCTGTGGCCAGGATGGGATCACCTGCATCCCCTTCTGCATCCCCTTCTTCTCCCCCATGGCGATGGCAAGAGCGGAACACACTCCGCAGGCAGCGCTCCGATGGCAGGAGCGGTTTGCAGCCTGTTTTTCCTGCCTCTGACTCCCGCGTGAACTCTGCCGCTTGTGTCCCACCCTCTCCCCTGTCTGCCCGTGCCCTGCTGCACAGGAAAGCTGATTTCTCAGCTGATCTCACCATCACAGTGACTGTGTCCCGGTCAGGGGACAGTTTGCTGCCTGGCACATGCAGCATTGCAGACAGCAGCACTCGCCTGTGCGGGCTGCTGCTCCATGCAGAAGGGGTGCCCCAGTTCAAGAGGGCTCCCCAAGGGCAGGTCTGACCCCGGTCCCACCCTTGGGGTGATTCAGCAACATCCATTTGACCCTGTCCACTGAAGCCAAAGCTAAGTCTAAGGGTTTCAAAGAGACAGCACAGAGCACCTACCCCTGTGGAGTTCAAGGTGCCTCTGGGAATGTCACATGGGAATTCCCATGTCTGGGAATGTGCCACCACTTTGGAAGCACATCGAGAAACACCCGAGCACCACCAAGAGTGTGAGACACAATCGGCCCAAATACAAAAGCCAAGTAGCTCCTTGGCCAGACGGATGGACGCGCTCGCTGCAGCCGCGCACCCCGTCCTACCTGAATCTTGTCTTGGCGACGCTGCTGCTCGGCTACTTTCCTGGCCAGCGCTTGCTTCTTGGCTCTCAGCTCCTTGATGTCGAACTCTCCACCGCTGCCTTCGGCCTCGGAATCATCTTCAAATGCCTCAATCAGCACATCATCTTCCTTCTTCCAGGAAACGCATAAAGACAAAAGCGAGAAGTCACTGTAAAGGATGCTGGTGGCAGGGACTCTGTCACACTGCTCATCCCTTTCCAGCAGACACATCCCTGCTCTGCATGGCTATGCATTCCCCCTGCTCATGGGTGACTATTTCTAAATATCCCAAAGAAGCAAGGAGAATAAACAGGCAGTCAACATCCACGTAGTGACAAGATGAGACACCAGGTAATGGGCTAGGCATGACAGCGCCAAGGCAGGGGAAGGACAGCCCTGCTCAGAGCTCTGTTCCAAGAAACAACTCTTCCTACTTTTGGAAAACTCCTTCCACAGCCTCGGGCAAGTCCCTGATGCTTTATAGGCTTCAGTTCTATAAAAAGGGGAGCACAGTGTTTCCCTGCGTCTGTGCCTTGCCTGTCTTGGTACATCCCTAGA
>VWPW01002743.1:10080-62478 GCA_013389825.1 Crypturellus undulatus | reverse complement strand
TTCCTTAGGGGTTGAGTGTGGCCTTAGGCTCCTCTTAGAGACCCATTAAGCTCTGTGTGGGGCCCCATAGGCCACCCTGGAGGCAGTGGGGTGGGTTTTACCCCCCTTTTCCATGGGGCAGCACCAGCCTGGCTGCTTCCTCCATGGGATTCCCCCACCATGGGAGTCCTGAGCACCCCATGGACCTCCTCTTGGCCACGGGTCCCACCAGAGCCCCAGGGTGATGGGGACCCTTCTCCTCTGATACCCCTCTGGAAATGGCACCTTCCATCCCAGCAGCTTGTCCTGGTCCCGGCCAGCACCGGAGCTCAGGGATGGTGTGTGGGATCCCCTGTCTTCACAGCAGCTTCCAGGGCTCCCCTTTATGTTTAATGAACAGGTCGTTGTCTGGGCTTGGTGGCCATCAGGAGGGGAAACCATAGCTGCTGCTTTGCAGAAATGCAGCTGGGAGAGACAAAATGGAAAGCAACAGTTAATGCTTCCTCTTGAAGCTGGGGGCCTCATCTGTTTTGCATTAGCTGAGCTTTTTTTAATCTTCAATTCCAATTGATACTTCTCTGTTCCAGAACTTAAACTTTATAGTTTCTTGTGCTGCCTGCCTTAATGCTGTGTGCGAGTGCTAGAAGTGTCTCTGAGAGTATTTTTTCCCCTCAATAAAAACAAAGTATGCATTAAACCTATCTCCCTTGGTCTGGAGATGGAAAAAAAGTGTGAGTGCTCTGACTGTCTGCTGTAATGTAGCTGCTGCCTGTGCTTTATAGCTTTAGAAGGAATCCTTTGGGAATTAAACTGTCCTGGATAGTGGGGCTGCTCTCCTCCCCCTCCTCTTCCAGGGTTCTGGGATGACCAGTTTAGGGACTAAAAAAAGTAGCTTGAAGAATGCACGGATCTCGGCAGCAGCATTCCTGAGTTTCAGCAGACCCTATTGCTCGCATTTTTAACAGATGATGTTTCTTCCTTAACTTGGGAATTGCTTAAAGCTGACCCATCGGCCCTGTGTCCCGGGAACCGTCCTGTCTGCGCGCAGCAGTGAAGCGGCTCTGTCTTCTGGAGCTCTGGGTGACCTCGAGTAGCTTGGGGGTATTTGAGTTGTGGATAATTGCGAGGGCTGGGGGTGCCCTGATCCTCTCCGTGCTGCTTTTGAGCTGGCGCTTGTGCATTGCCATGAAGGCATGAGTAATGTGTGTGCTGATACTGCATGGTCTGCCTGTCTGGGGGCTGCTCATGCCCTGACTTCTCTGGCCTACATTTCAGAGGGGACTTTTCACCTCTGTCTTGCTCTGCTCATTGCCTGGTCCATCCTGTGCACCCCTAGCTAAGCTCTCCCTGTAAAACCTGTGTTAATCCCTACAGGAGCTTCCAGCGGTTGTGATGGAGCCTGGAAGAGCCCATCTGCTTTGTGCAAGGGCAGGGAATACTCACAGCCCTATTGGACACCTGGGGAATGTCTACCCAACCCACCTGATCCAAGTCCAAAGGGCAGTTCTGGCTCTGTTTGCCTTAAGCTCAGCCAAAAGCAGAATGGGGGGCTCTTCTGAGAGGGAAGGGGTGTGAGTTGGAGCCACCAAGACCTTTCCTGTGCTGATGCATTGAGAATCTGGTGTAGTTTTTCCTTCTGGAGCGCCCTTGCAGATGGCTTGGGTGAGTCCCCTGTGCTGAATTTCTCCTCTGAGATGCCCAGAAAAGGGGGAAAAGCTGCTGCTTCATCAGCTGCTAAAAATACAGCAACCAACTAGAGGAATGAGACTGCGCTCAAGGATTGGGCTCCAAATCCTGCCTTGATCCCAGGTCTCCGGATCCTCCTGTCACCTTGTTCCCGTTGACTGCTTGGCTCCAGGAAGTTGGTGTTATCCATGGGTTCCCTTCCCCCTTCTCTCCTTGCCCGAGTCCTGTCAGCTCTCCAGATAAGGCACCGTGTGATGTGGCCGATTTCCACAACGGAAACGCCGTGTCCTGTGCTGCTTATAACTGGAATGAGTGGCGCATGGCTCGGTGCTCGTGGCTGCAACTACTAACTATAAACCTGTGTAGAGCTGATGTTGGATGATGTTCTCTAAAGCAATGGGTAGAAGTTAGAAGTAGCCCTCACAGTAGCTTCTTCCTGATCAAAACTTGCCTTCAGCCCAGGCAGTGTCTGTGTGTTGCTCCCTAATTTTGAGTCTCAAGTGATATTTCTTCCCTGAGACCTGCTCACAGGTGTGGAGCAATTGCTTCCCTTGGTGGAAGGATATTTTGCAGCTATAAATGAGCTCTAAGTGGATGCACTGGTGTGTCCTGAGCTGTGTGCCCAGGTGTAGGCTGCTGCAAGTGGCAAAGCTGCTCAGATAACTGCATTTTTGGAAGAGAATCCCATTTTCCAGCCAGCTTGCTCCATTAGGAGTCTGCTCTGCTAAGATGGGACAAACTGCACCATGCAGTTATACCTAGGATCTGCTCTGGGTGTTCAAAGTACTTCAGACTTGGATGTGGAGAGGATGGGCATTAATACACTTGGGAAAACTCCTTTGGAACTTCCCCCTGGAGCTCTGCTAGTGGGTGAGCAGCAGTGTTACTAGAAGGCCTCATAATTAGTGTTCATCTGCTGGGCATGTGTTGCTGCCCTCCCTTGTCCCAGTGGTGACTTGGTGACAGCCCTAATGATAGACCCAAGCATCCATGAAGACTGTCCAAGCCAAAAAAGCAGCAGTGTTTAAAGGTAGAGCTAATTCTCACTTCCAAATGCTGGAGGTGTCTGTGCAATGTACTGCAAAAGCTCTGCCAGAGCCAAGGAGCTGAAATACCCCAGCTGGTGCAAGGTGAGAATATTCAGGCTGCTTTTTGGCTGTGGGTAAAGGTTCTTGGAATGCAGCTCCCCTGCTAATGCTCTCTGCCAAGTGGTCACCGAGCCTTGCTGGCATTCCTTGGCTTTGGGGATTCTGGAGAAAAGGCTCTTAAGTCATTACCTGTCAGTTTTTCTGCATTTCTGGTGTTATTCCGGTATTAATGCCCAATGTGGTATCAGTGGCTGATGAGTGTGAAGAGAAGCCTGTTAATTGCCTCTAGTGCTGCAATAACTCAGCTGAAAGGCTGCAACTTTCCAGATATTCAGATATTTTTTTCCAAGATTCTTGGTCTATCTTTAGAGTTCTTAAAAAGTCTGAGACCTAGAGTGGGCGGGAAGGGATCCTGGTGTAGGAGCTGTTGTGAATGCAGAACAAGATGCTGATGTGCCAAGGAAGCCCCTTGTGCTCCGCTGCTGTTCATGGAGAGCTCAGGAAGAGCCGGTGCAGCCGGAGGAAGAACAAATGTGTTGCTCAGAGCAACAGAAAGAGCCGCCGTCCGGGTCCTGCTCGCTGAGTCACGGCCGTGTTTGCACACAGGGGTGCGGTACCTGCGAGCACGTAGGATCCCTCCTGCAGGGAAGCACCCAGCCAAACCTGCAGCGGTGGAAAGAGCTTTTCAAGGAGCTGAAGACATGCAGGGAATCACAGCAACGATTGCCAGCTGTTCTCCCCGGGTTTGCTCGCTGCACTTTAAACTTGTGCCTGAATCAAAGTCCTGTGTGTCACAAGGTGGCCTTGCTAAAGTCTAATCTGCCTGGGCATGGAGAGGTTGATGTGACCCCCCCAAGGAAGCAAGTTCTGGTCACTATGGGGCTGGCAGAGGTGGCCTTGGACTGCAGAGAATAAAGTGTCTGGCCTGGGAGCTGCTCACGAGCAGCCCCAAATGCTCCTGTCATGCTGTTTCCAGCCAAGGAAACCCCTTTGCTCAGTTAAATACACAGAATAAGAGCTTGAAGGATTGCTCTGAACACGGGAGAACAGATCTTTAGTGCTCGTTAGGTGTTGCAACCTACAACATTGGTTCTTGGCCCCTATTTTGAGAGGTATCTGTTAGTGTTGAGGGTGAGTGTTCCACTGGCCAAGAGCTGCTCTAAGGCTGTGCTCAGACCGCAGACCTCAGCCGGGGCGTGGGGTAAACCTGAGGCTGCTATTACAAGAGCTGTGGGAGAGAATATAAAAATTACTATTGCCACAACCTCCCATTAGCAGCTTTACCTTATTGCTGTCTCCTTAGCTCTGCCCTGTTTAAAACCCATTGACCACTTCATCTTGGGAAGAGGGAAGCAGAGATGTTCTTAGGGTGATTCCATATTCTTTGGGATCACAGTTTTGAGTTTTGGGGTCTATCACTCAGTCTGCAGGTAGGAGGGTGGTAACTGTTGGGAAGACTTTTGAGTTGGCATCATGCAACTGCTGTGGCTTCTTGGGAGATCTTTTTCCATCTTTGTTTCTGTGATTTGGTGTCTCTGCAGCCTCACCTGACCTGCTCTTCTGGCTATTGCTTGGCTAACATCAGCAAAAAGAAACCCAGATCTAACGCGGTAACTTTGAAGCCTTTAACCCACAGCTGTTGACTTGGTTGCTGACAGTCCTCTGCTCCCAGGATTTTTGTTGTGCCTCTTTGAGCGAGGAGTTTCTCTCCTGTATCTGTGAAGCTTAATGAATCCCTGATCTACAGATAAGAAAACAAGATGCTGCTATAGTGCAAAGCACAGATGTTGCTGTCCTGCTCAGATAAGCTGCAGTGCGATGGGATTACTTGGGTCCTAAACTAGTAAGGATTTTGTCTACCCTCTGGGTTTTGCCAGGTGTCATGGATCTCATCGCTGACTTCTGCATCCTGCAGTAGGAGCCACTGGATTTGAGTTGTGCAGAGCAGGACCATGTTGTGTTAGAATTGCAAGATATTCCTGTTAATAATTTCCTTTTCTCTGCTTTCAGTTCTGGCATAAAGCATGTTTCCACTGCGAGATTTGCAAGATGACCCTAAACATGAAAAACTACAAGGGCTACGAGAAGAAGCCGTATTGCAATGCGTAAGTCTCTGCTACCTGCTCCAGTTACACGAAGTGTTGGGGCTGTAACTTGATGCTGGAGCCTGTGAAATGTTGTAGCAATTGCTGGGTCCATCTCCCTTGCAGTTCTCTAATCTAGTGGCACTTGCCCTGTGTGTTTTCAGGGTAAATTCCTCTAATGTGGATACAACTGAAATGCAGGAATCTCTTTTCCCGAGTAGGGACTGGAAAAGATAGAGGCAGAGCTGGGCAAAATGACATGAGGTGGCTGTGTCACCCCTCAGCTTCCTCTGGTCTTTCAAGCTGTGGAGGAATTAGGTGCCTTCCCTTTTTTCTGCTCTAAAGAGGGATCCTTAACTGTGTGCAACAGTGTGAGATCCCTGATGGTAGACTTTTGGATCTAAAAATGGATTATTCAAAGTACTCTGCTCTGAAGTTAAATGGTTACTCTGGGAGACCTTAAATGTGATGTGACACTGAGTTTGCTTAGACAGGAAGCTTCACATTTTTTTTTTAAAATTCTTCAATGCTGCCTTTGTCCCAGATTCTTGTAGGAGGCCTCCTTAGCTCATCTGCCATTGATCAGCGGAGTTCAGAACTCTTAAAAGCTAATCCAGTTAGCTCATTTGTTTAGGAAGCTGTTGTCATTAACTTAGTGTCTGCCACGATACCATGAGCTAGTCCCTGCTGAATCCATAGGTAAGTGGAACTCAGTGCTCACTTGACAAGTTTCTTAATGTCTTAAAGCTACTTTGTAGTAGATCTTTGTAGCTGCTTCTTATACTTTACCTAATTTTCTTTTGAAGAACTTAAAGCCATTTAACGCTTGCATAGTGTTACAGTACTCTTAAATGTTAATCCTGACAGCAGCCTTGTAAGATGGGTATTAACTCTATTAATGGATAAAACAAAGTAGAAGGAAAAGTAGCAAGACTAATTCAGTGCCTTAGTTAAACTTCCTGCTGTTGTAGCTTTTCTCTGATACCAGGAGCTGATTGTGATGCGTCCAGGATGGTTGAAACTTGTATGATCTGGAATGAGGCTTATTAGTATTGGCTGGGTAACCAGATCTTAGCTGAGATGCAGGGTGGCAATGGAGTGAGGCGTATCTAGATATTTAAGATTTCTATCTGCGCTGTTTTAGAATTCCTGCTTCCAAGGCAAGGCTGGGAACTTGAAGTTAGTATCAGGGATCTCTTGTGATGTGCAAAGGCAGCAGGCCCTGCTGCAGGAGGTAGGACCTAAACCTTGTTTTGGTCTCCTGAGGCTGCTGTTTCCTTCCCTGGATTGAGCACAGCCTTGTGAGCCCTCCTGGCACTGAACATGGGGACATCTGTGTCCCCAGTGCTGTCCCTGGCCATAAAGATGGGCCTGGAGTTGTGTTCTCGCGCTGTCTCCCCTCCATGCTGCTAAAAGGGAAGTGGGATAATAAGGGGAAATTCCTGAAATTCCAAGGAGTGTGCGCAACCCCAACCCATCTCGGTTTCTCAACCCCCTCTGCTCAAGAGCTCCCTTTGAAGCAGACTTGCTCTCTTAACCCTTAAATTGCCTCCAAGCCTCCCTGGAGGGGCAGCTGCCTCTTTACTCTATCCCAGTTAGTCTTGCCTGCCCAAATTGTGTGTCAAGACCAATGTTGAGTGCTCTATTCTTCCTACCTTGTGTGGCCAGGGCTTCAAAACTAAAAGGAACCCAAAGGAGCTCAGATTTGCAGCATATGAAGCTTCTCTCTGGTAGCTGCAGACCCCTTGCGTGCTTGGGGGAGGCTCTGCAACCCCCGTGCCTTGTCCTGGGGGTGAAGGGAAGCTGCTAACAGGGAACTTGGGCTCAGTTCCTCCTTGGCTGGATGAGATGGTGCCCTGCAAATGTGTTAGGAAGGAATAAGCTGCCAGGGAAGGTGAGTGTAGCTGGTGGGAGGGTAACCTGGAGCTACTCAGAAGGGACCCCACTTCAAAACTGCTTTTACTGTTACTAGAGCTAAGGGGCAACATCCCTCATAAGTTAAGAGGTGGGGGAGTAGAGCACAAGTGGGAAAAGCAATGTTTATCCTGGCAGGGAAGAGGCTGCTTTTCTGAACATGCCTTAACACAGGGTCTCCTCTGTTTGAGCCCTGGCCTTCTGCCAAATTCCAAAGTCTTTCTTCAAGAGAGCAGTAGGAAGAGGGCCGGGCTTCCTCCCTATCTGACACTACCCAGCAGTAAATCCGTGCAAAGCCAGTGGATGGTTAACTCTGCCCTCTGATTGCTGTGTTTCCTCATGCCAGGGACTCTGTGATAGACAAGGCTTATTGCTGGCAGAATTTCTCCTGCTGATGGAGGTTTGGGGTGACTGATTGAATCCTGCGTGAAGGCGGTGTCTGCAGCAGTGCTGCACTGATCCTTGCTGCCTTCATCCTTGCTGCCTTCATCTTCTCCCCTTCCATGATGCCCTGGCAGCTTCCCGCTCTGCTTAGGCAGTCGCTCATCATGAATTAGTACCTTGAAAATCCTGCCTGAGAGTTCAAAGCGGTGTGTTTGGTCTCGGCATCTTCAGAGGGATAACTGGGCAGCATTGCTGCTCAAAATGCAAAGGGGAGCTCGCATGCAGCTGGGTGTGAAGCTCCAAGCTGGAACGTGGAGCAGTATCCAGGCAGCAAGGGGGAAAAGAGTCTCTCCAAAGAGGATCTCTGCCCTGGCTATGAGAACTGGGGGTTGAAGCTGTGGCTTTGGGTTGATGCTGGTATAAACACAGCCATCCTGTTGGATGCATTTTGGCTGCAGAAGCGCTGCTCTCCGTGCACACATGCATCCCCTGCGCTGGAATCCTGCTGCTGCAGCCCGGCTCGTCGGCGGCGCTGGCTCCCTGCCACGTGCACACCCTGCTCGCTGGGGTTTTTTCTCAACTTCTCGAATGCGCTGGACGAGCTGGCAGGAAGTCAATGGCCTCGGCACTGCCTCCTCCCCCACGCAGAAGCTGCAGCTCTCGAGCTCTCCGAGCAGCCTCCTTTGTCTGAGCTTGCACGGAGGAGCCGCTGCTGTTGGCAGCGCCTCCCTGCTCACCTGTGCTGCGGTCCTGGATCTACAGCAGCAACAGGGAAACGCTGTGCTGCTCTTCTCTGCATCCCCCCATGCTCCTGGGTGGAACAGCCCTTTTTTCCCCCCCTCAAAAGAGGGGATAACTGATATGCAAGGTTGCCAAAAATACCTCATGTAGGTGTGTCAGTCACTACCCCTGCGTCTGCCCTGNTCCTGGGTGGAACAGCCCTTTTTTCCCCTCTCGAAAGAGGGGATAACTGGTATTTTTGGCAGCCTTGCATATCTTCTGTAGGTGTGTCAGTCTCTACCCCTGCGTCTGCCCTGCTTGCGACTCCGGTNCAGCGCCTCCCTGCTCACCTGTGCTGCGGTCCTGGATCTACAGCAGCAACAGGGAAACGCTGTGCTGCTCTTCTCTGCATCCCCCCATGCTCCTGGGTGGAACAGCCCTTTTTTCCCCCCCTCAAAAGAGGGGATAACTGATATGCAAGGTTGCCAAAAATACCTCATGTAGGTGTGTCAGTCACTACCCCTGCGTCTGCCCTGCTTGTGACTCCGGTGTTTCTCCAAGCAATCAGCTCTCCTTGCAGAGGAGCCGCACCCGGCTGGCCCCATTCCTGGGATGTGTCCTGGGGGATCCGACCCCGGGGCCTGACATTCCTGGGCACTGAGTCAGCAGGAGCAGCTCAGCAGCAGCCCTTGCCCAGCATCACCCCTCCAGTGCAGCCTGGGCACCGGTGCCTCCAAACAGCAGCCTTAAAGCCTTTAATTCCTGGTAACAACCCTAGGAACCTCCCTGGCAGATTTCTCAACAGTAACTTGATCCCTGCCTTTCCATCCGGAGCGAGCTGCTTGATACCTCTGGGGCTAACTTTTTTCGCTTGGAAAAAGTTAGCAAGTAGCAGGCAGAGCTGCTGCGAGTTTTGCAACAAGCCAGTGATCTGTTCTTGGCATCCCCTGCCATCCATCTGGTAGCTGCCCACTACACTGATGGAGTGATCCAAGTTTTTTTTTCTTGGAAGGGAAGCAGGAAGGGAAAGAGGAACAACTGTGCTGCTGGGATGGAGTCCAGGTGTTTATCTGCTGCTTTTTGTGCTGAGCTTCTGTGGGAGAATGACTGTCTGTTTCTATGTACATGGTTTGTGTATTGTGGGATGCTGAACAGACACCCCTCTGTAAATGAAAGCTGGTCTCTCCATATGGTGTGGGTTGGAGGACCCCAATGCGTATGGCTTTGAGGAGGGACAGGAGCTAGGGAATATGGAATACTCTGTTTTACCACTGGTAGTGCTTGGGGAAAAGCTTCCCAGTCCTCTCTTTAGAGGAGAAGGGATTCAATGCATGGAAAAAGCTCTCCTGAGTAATGCCAGGGCTTAATGTTTGGGTGACTGCAAGGATTGGAGGAATCTGAGTGGAGCATCTGTTCCCTGCACTGTTTGGGATTGAGTTATTCCATGTTGAGACTTCACCTGGAGACCTCTTGCAGCTCATGTGAGTGCTTGGAGCTTGCGAAGCAGCTTGGAGAAATCCAGGATCCTCTAGGGTTCTGCAACCTTCTTCCAACCCCATCTTCTGCTGTTATCTGCTCTCCAGGGCTGATTTCGAGCACCATTGCAGGTCAGGGACTGGAATGGGAGCTTTGTACCCCAAGTGTTATTTATTGGGCAAAACCCAGCCTTGCCCCTTATATCACCTCATTTGAGCAAACTAGATGATTTGAGGGGCAGGGAAGTGCAATGACAAGCCAAGTCCCACCTGCGTTTGCTCCCCTTGTTGCTTCTTGGTTTATGTTGCTACAAAACAGTGTGAATCTGTCACCGCAAAGCACCTGCAGACCTAACCTGTGCAGAACTGGAGGGTTTGCTGCCCCTAGCTTGGTTCTGCAGCGAGATTTTAGCCTGTGCCCTGAGCTCCGAGAGGGCAGACTAAACAAATGTTGACTTTCTTAACTTGATCCATGTCCAGAGCCAAAAAAACTTGTGGAAAAACCCAGTTCCAGTGCAGCGCCCGTGTTCTCATAGGTAAACTCAGGGTCTAGGTAGGGGTGATTAACTGTGGCTGGAGCTGAGGTTTCTCCCTGGGCTCAGCTCTGGACTGGGGCTGGGATGGGGGCAGAGGGGACCATGACAAGCAAAAACCCAGTTCCAGTGCAGCGCCCGCGTTCTCATAGGTAAACTCAGGGGCTGGGTAGGGGTGATTAACTGTGGCTCTTGGCTTGGCCTTGGCCTTGAGGCTTCTCACTGGGCTCAGCTCTGAGCTGGGGCTGGGATGGGGGTGGAGGGGACCGTGACAAGCAGCTGTTTTCAGAAGTGACTTCTGACTTCACGCCTTGGCAGCCCCTGCGCTCGCTTGAAATCTTTCCACTGGATTAAGGCAGCTTTCTGCAAACAAGCTGCCTTTTGCTGAGCATCCCGCTCTGTAACACCCTCTGGTAGCTGCTGGCAAAGCCCTTGGGAACGGAGGGGAGCCACATGCTGCCTGTTTGCAGCGAGAACGGAGCTGTCGGGGTAAAACACGGCTCCCTCTTGCTGGCCTACATTGCACGCTGTGTGAAGACACTGAGATCTAGAGCTGTTGAGGCGGGTTGCCTCCCTCCAAAGCAGGATTTCTACCCAAAGGCACTGGGGAAACTTTGCAGCAAAACTGCTTCCTCCAGCCCCGCGTTAGCCTGTTGCTGATGTGCTGGATTGGCAAGAGGGGAATCCTTGTGAGAGCGTCCTGCAAATCTGGGCTGCGAGTGAGTTCATTCCGGTGCGTGTTCCAGGAAAACCGGGAGCAAATGCTTGGAGAAGGTGGCCGCTCTGTGTGCGGAGAGCTGCACCCGCTGCTTTGGCAGCCTCTGCTGCAAGTGCTGCAAGGAATTGCACTCCTGCTCCACAGCTTTTGCATAGTAGGATGCTTACAGACCCTTGGTGAGGTGCAAGTGCTGCTGCTTTTTTATCAAAAGTGCCACATTTCTTAAATACGGCCAGGGATGTCNGTGCTGCAAGGAATTGCACTCCTGCTCCCCAGCTTTTGCATGGTAAGAAGCTTGCAGACCCTTGGTGAGGTGCAAGTTATCAAAACAAGTGCCACATTTCTTAAATACTGACAGGGATATTAGTGTATTCCAGTGCTTCACCACTCCTTCTGGGTAGTTTTTTTTCCTAATATCTAACCTGAACCTCCCTTGGTGCAGCTTGAGGCCATTTCCTCTTGTCCTATCTGTACTTTTTCTGGAGAAGAGATCATTGTGGTGGCTGGGCTGTGAATTTGGGAGTCTTCTGGCAGAGCTGAGTCTATTGCTTCCCTTAGTTAACTATTTTATTTTCCACCAAAGCCTTAAGGCAGCTGTGCAGACCCACAGGTGGGAGCTGCAGTGGATGGGGGAAGCTTGGATGTCTTCTGAGCTGCAGGTCATCAGGAAACTGGACCCACGGGCTGTTTCTGACCAGGGATCCTATATTTATATTGTTAACATCAGGTCCCAAAGCAGCTTTCCATCTTGGGCTTTCCTTTGGTTTTGCTGCTTTTTTTTCTCCTGACTGCTAAGTAAATTAAGCAAACTCCTGTGGCAACTGTAGGAGGATTTCTCTGATGACACTAGGGGAAATGGTAAAACTAGCCAGGGAAAGGCTAGTTTGCTGGGAATGCACCCAGCAAACAGTGTGTGTTATCCCTGGGTGATTGTAGGATTTGCTGCTAACAATGGGGTTAAACTGGGCGGCTTGGAGTTAAAGTGCTCTGATATCTCCTAATACAGGAGCTAGACAGAATGTGTCTGGCCCAGGAAGACTCAATTGACCTGATTTAAGAGCACAACAAAACCCGCCTTGTCTCCTGCTGCCTCCACAGCGGCTGCCAAAGGCTCGGGCAGGATCTCGCCGCGGCCGTGGGGCTCCCTCCTGTTCTCTGCGGAGGATTCGGGGTTGCTTTTCTAGGGATGGAAAAAGGCTGCTGATGACACCCCTTTCCCTTGGCTGTAATTAAAAAGGTTGGGGGTTAGGGAGCAGAAAATGCTCCTCCCTGAGAAGGACAATATGGGCTATTGCTTTCTGGTCCTCCTCAGCTTATTTTTTATTTTTATAGCTTTTATTATTATTATTTTTGTGGTGAGGATACATCTGCATATCCCTTCCAAGGGGTGGAATCGTCCCTCCTACGGAGCCATGGATTGAAGGGGGAATTTCTCTCGGTCCAGCGCGTGAGGATGCAGGAGGAGCGACTGCCTCGGGCACCGTGGTGTCACGTGTCCCCCTGCCCCACATACCCGGTTCAAGCCCATGGTAGCCCCCGTGGCAGAGGGTTTGGGGTGAGTTAAGCTCTCCTTGCACCCAGGATGGGTGCTGGTTGCCCTGTTAAAATAACCCACATCCACCTTGTGATGAAGCCACCATAGGGATGTGGAGGGTGTGATGAGCAGGGAGCTCTTGGCACAGCCTCTCATGTGCTCCACAAACCCCAGCCTTGTAATTCCCTGCTGGAAGCGCTGCCGATGCCATGGAGCAGCAGGCAGGTTGCACGATGCTGCTCTGCGCGGTCGAAACCAGGATCCTTCCCCATGCGGCTGCACCCCGGGGCAGGGAGAGCCCGCGGGGCCTCTCCTGCCCAAACCGAAACCCTGGGTTTGGATCGGGAGTCACCCTGGATCCGCTCAGGAGGAGGAAGCAGGAGCAGCTCCTTGCAGGGGCGTTCGCCTGAATCCTGCTCGCTTGTGAGAGGTTAATAATTTTGCCTGGAGAGCTATTACTTACAGCAGACTTTACACAAATGTCACATCTCGCCGTGCGTGGGACTGAGCGTTTCCTTTCAGTTTGGCACGGGAACGGCTGCTTGAAACGGCTTCCCCTGTTTGTCCTCTCGGCTGCCGGGTCTGCAGCCCCGAGCGCTGCCGCTTGGTTCCTCCTTTTGAATGACCCTTTAGGGCCCAGAATCTTCCCAGTTTAATTTCCCCCTAGAGGGAATGGATATCCCTACCCTGTGGCTCCCTTATTCCCTGAATAGCTCAACCTGTTGGATTAATGTTAATGGTAACAAGTGCTGGAGGACTTTGGGCTGTGCTCAGGGCATTGCTGATGTTTTAGGTGCCCAGATTCCCCCATGGGCTCTTCCTCCAAGCCCTCTGGTGCCTCCCATCCCTGCTAGTGAGGATGCTGGAATTGCAGTGATCCTGGAATTGCGGTCGGATTTGGCATGTGCTGCTCACGCCGCCTCTGCAGGAGAGGCAGGTTGGGTGCAATTCCCTCCCCCTGCTCCGTTTCCCTTGCCAAGACCTATTTATGGGGAAGCTGGGGGGGAGGGCAGCAAGGACCCAGCTCTCCCTTCCCTTCTCAGCTCCCATCTTGTTTTTTTTTAACTCCAAAAAGGGAGGGAATTTGAGTTCATTCCTTCCCCCCCATGCACGGAGGGAAGGATCCATCTTCTCCATAAATCCCGCAGGTGCCGGCGGAGCGGCCGCGCCGTTCCCACGCACATGCTGCCTCGTGCGCTCCCCGGACCCAAGGCAATTCGCTCTCTGCTTTGCTTCCTCATTAAGGTTTAATTTATTGCTGACTATTCCTGTGGCTGCTTCTCATGCATATGGGATGATTTTCCCTCTCCGGCGCATTCCAGGGATGCGGGTGGCTGTTTATCCTGGCTGGGCAGTGGGAAGCACGGGCTCCTGTGGGCAGGGGGGCTCTGTCCCCACTCCTAGCTCAGGAATTCCCAGTCTCACGCACCCAAAGGCCTGAAATTCCCTTTCCACATGGGGCAAGCATGGAGAAGGGAGAGCTGGAATGGGGAATCTCAGCTCTATCAGGGTGAATTTCCCCGGGCCAGATGACCCCCTTGCTCTTGCACGTTGGTTCCCAGCCCTTGCTGAGGCTTCCTTCCCACATCCCGAGCCTCTGCCTTCCCCCATTAGCATGCGGAGCATCGGATGCGGTTGCCAGGGAAACCCCATCCGAGGCTCCCGCGGCAGCGGATCGTGCGGAGCTCCTGGGCCGTGACTGAACCGTAAATGCGGCTCCGTCTCGCTGGCGCGTGCGGCTTAAAACACATTCGTCCTTCCCAGAGTCCATGCACCCCACAGCCTCTGCAGAGACCTTGGAAAATGGAATTTGCTGTAGGAACCTCCACTGGGAAGCGGGGGAACCATTGCAATTGCCGGAGTTCTGCTCCCTATCCCAGATGCAGGGCTGAGTGGCTCCAAACGGAGCAATCCCGGAGGCTGCTTGGGTTCTCTGCTCCATCTGCACTTAAAAAGTGGCTTTGTTTCCATTGACCTCCGTGTGAGTCAGGCAGCGACTTCCAGGCAGCTCAGGAAAGGGCTCCGGCATGTGAATAGCGATGGCTAAAACGAGAGCCCGAATCTCTGGCTGTCTTCTCATGCCCCTGCTAGCTGGGGTCATGATTTTATTGGATTAACACTGCTGTTAACTCAACCCTAACTCCCGCAGCAGCCTAATAGCAACTTGTTTGGGCCCAAAAATGCATGTTTGCTGCATTTACTGCCGTCTGTGCCCAGCAGAGCCTGTTCTTGCTGTCCCCGTTGCAGTATCGTGGCCTCTGCCTTCCCTGGGAGCTGCTGAGGGCAGCAGTGCCCTGAACAAGGGCAAAAAAGCTGTTAAACGGAGCCTGCTTTAATACAAACTGCGCTGCCACCGCTGCTCCTACCAGCTGCTAGGGAGTATTTTTGGCATCTTTGTGCCAGGTCCACAACCTGCTTCCCTCAATCTTGCCCGTTGCAGGTAGGAAGGAGGTGCATTAACTGCAGCAAACGCAGGGCGGTTGCGCAGCCTTCGTGTGCGACCCTTTGCTAAGCAGAGGCTGCCCCTGTTTTCCAAGAGGGGCTTGGAGAAGCTTCCCAGGTGGCTCGTCCCGTGCTAGCAGCAGCTCCTATGGATTGGATTTGCTCCTGAGGTGTCTTGGGCTGTTTTGCTGGAAGCTGCAGTTGCTCTAAGTAGGTGCATTGGTGTAAACGGATGTGAAGCCTTTTTGCAGCAATGCCCAAAGGCTCCCAGGAGCAGGACGGAGCCCGAGCTCCTGTTGTTGCTCTAAAACTGCTTCTTGTCCCCTTCAATCATCCATGTTGCCGTGGAAGGCTGCACGGGAGCAGCCCCTTGGGTCTGGATACGGCCGCATCCTCTGCACCCTCCCGTGCGTTAGTGCCGGGATCTCATGGCCTGTTCCCATCAAGAGCTGCTGATGGGCAGGGTATTTTCCACCCCTGGGGTCAATTTGTGTCCCTTATGGCTGGATGAACAAGGACAAGACAGGTCCTACCTGATGTCACCAAGAGCAGGGAGAAGGCGTTGCCTTTCCCGCTGTGCCGCACGCTGGCGCTTGCCTTTTCCCCCCGTTTTCCACCAGCCCCGTCTGCATTGCTCGGTTTTGGGTGTGTGGGGGTGGGTTCTCTCTTCTGCTGAGATCCTGACAAGGAGGCTATTTTTGTGCTCGAGTTTCCTGCTCTGCTGAGGTATGCGCTGCTCTCGCAGGGCTGTGGCCTCTGTGTTTTGCTTTCCTGCTCTGTGACGGCACTGCTGCGCGGTGGCACCTTCTGCTCCTCCCTTACACAGCTGCCACGCGGCTAATTTACCCTCATTTGCTCCCGTTTTGGTTGCCCTTGGGCTGCAGTGCTGGTTCTGTGAGCTAATTGCTGGGGCACAGCGTGGGGCTGAGACCCACAAACAGCTTCGTGGGTTGTGGAGGGCAGGGACGGCAGCTCCTGCGTGCTCTGTCGTGCTGCCCTCGAGCGAGGATGCAACCTGGATGCCAGTTGTTCCACATGGAGCAAGATGTGGGAATTGGGGACCTCAGTGTCAGCACTGCTGGCCTGGCCGGATGGAGCCTCCCAATGTAAAAACCTCCAGTGTGTAATGAGCAGCTCAGGCCTCAGTTCCTGAGAAACCCCTGGTGCTTTGTGCAAGCAGGTTCCCCTCCTCGCTCAGCTGCTTTCCTGCAGGTTCTGAGCCCAGGAGGCTGCAGCGAAGCATCTTCTGGGCATCTGGAGGGGCCAGGTGAAGTTCCCCTTATCCTCATAGGGGCATAAAGGAGCCTCCTGTGCATCTGCAGCTCTAGAGCTGGCTGTTTGCTCGCTGCAAGCACTCGGGTTATCCTGGCTGCAGATTTGTCGTCCACAGCAAAGGTGGATGGTTCTCAAACTGCTCTATGGCACTTATGGATAAGAGCAACCAGGCTGGTGGCTAGGCTAGGCTCGACTCCTGCTTCATGCTGTGTTCCCAGCTCAGGCGTGCCCTAAGGATTCACTAGTTATATACTGAGCTGGTGTAGATCAGTGCCCCAAGGTGGGCACTGGGATGCGACACGGTTTAAGCTGGAGTTGTGCAATCTTGCACTAATAATCACTCAATGCAAGGACTGTGTAACTGGTAAAAAAAAAAAAAAAAAAAAACAAGTAAAACCACCCCACTCTGCAATCTCAAACGACAACTGATAAATCTGCAAGTGCAGACGTTTTGCAGCCGTGGTTTTGCTGCTGAAGTCGATGCAACTCTGCTTTGAGAGGCCCAAAGCATGTGCATCTTCCAGAGCTGCCCTGGCTGTAGCTGAGAGCAGGGCGAGCGGGAGCGTGTGGTGAACGTGGCTGTTTCCTCGGGAAGGCCCCTAACATGGTCCATCTTCTCCCTGCAGACACTACCCGAAGCAATCCTTCACCATGGTGGCAGATACCCCCGAGAACCTGCGCCTCAAGCAGCAGAGTGAGCTCCAGAGCCAGGTAAGCCCTTGCGCTGCCCCGTTGCACCGCGTTCTTCTGCGCCCTGTGGCTTTCTAAACACCCTCTCCCTGCGGAGGGGTTTGGGCTGTGGGTCCTTCTTGGATTTCATCCATCTCCCCTGTGCCTGCTGCTCCATCATCCAAAACCGCTGTGATCTCTCCCATGGTATCCTTGTCTTGTGCCCATGGATCTCATCTGCTGAGATCCAGCAACACAGAGATCCAGATGCCTCCTTGGCACAGGGAATTGCTCCATGGGCAAGTTTTTCGAGTAAACCCAAATCCTGCAGAGCTTGAAAGCTCTGACGGGCAGAAATAAACAGATAAAGGGATAACAACTGGCACGGTTAAAGATATTCCCATCTAGTGCGAGGCAAAGAGCCTGTTTGGGAAGGGTTTTGTCCAGGCCTGTCCCGTTCTACCCCCTTAAGGTGTCCCTGGGTCAGCAGAAGTCCCCAGCTTTGAGACAGCTCTGAGCTGGGTCCTTGCACTAATTTCTTAAATAGGAACTTGACTATTTCAGAGGGGAATGAGGAACAGCATCAGTTTTCCTTCCTCTATCTCTCAGGCACTAAAAACTTACAGAAGTTGGGGAGCGAGTGATGCTTTTTTGCAGAAAAACAGTTGGAAGGGCAAGATTTGGCAGCCCTGATGGCTGATCCCTCATCTTCAGTCTGTAAAGAACTGGTTGTCTTTGGGCAAGGCTGGGTTTGAAGGTTAGGGCTGTGTTGGAGCATCTGAGACAAGACCCTGCTCTGTTCCATCCTGAGCTTTGAAGCTGCAGAACTGCAGATGTCTGCTCTGGAAATACTCTGTGCTGCAAGAAAATGCATCCGGGGCAATTTTGGCTTGAGTCACGGTCCCTCAGGAGAACACAGGATGTGGCAACTGTTCTGGGAATCTACTTATTTTTATTTTTTTCCCCTTTGATGAAAAGGGGCAGCAAGACTCGTCAGCAGGGCAGCACTCAGCATTGCAATGGGTTGGTTGGAGCAGAGGGTGCCCAGAACAGGATTGGCCTTGGTGATGTTTCCAGGTTGAGCACTCATCTCCCGGGATCGGTGCATTCCCTCCCTGTTGTGCCGTGAAGGATACTGTGACCTTCCTTTCTTCTCTTCCCGTTAGCCTGGAAGTGCCAGCAGCTTAAAAAGCAGTTGGAGGGATGTTTCCTGCTGGAGGAGAAGAAGAAATTAGGATCCTCTGTTACCTGTTGGAAGATGGAGCTGGGGGTGCCCATGCAGGCAGCACTGGGTTTGGAAACCTCTGCTTTTGTAAGGCCTCTTCCTCCAAGCCGGTTGCTCAAGAGCTCCCTGGCTTGCACGAGCGCAGCTTGGCTCAGCCAGAGCTCAGCCTGGGGCTGCCTTTGTGTTTCGTGGAGCGGTTAAGGGGACACAGTGGCTTTTCCATGGTAACAATCAAGATGAGGCTGCAGCAAGTGCTCCGGAGTCTCCGGCACTGTTTTCCCGATGAATTCAGGCTCTTCGTTAGCCCTTTCCTATTAAAGGAGACCCCGGGGAGGGAGTGTGCTGGGGCTCTGCTCTGTGCAGCCCAGGCTTGGCCATGCTTAAGGGCTCTGCAGCTCTGGGCTGTGCAGGAAGCAGTTGGGAGCAATCTGCTATGTGACATCTGCATGCAGGGGGTGACATCGTTATTTTTGGGGCTTGCGCATCCTAAAACATCCCCTTGGCCTGGCTGAGCAGGCGCTGGCACCGCTGCTCTGAGCTCCAGACTGGTCCTGCCTGGTCTAGCGAAGCAGGACAGGCTACAGAGACAGCACAGGCTGGTGCGGGACCACCCGGCTGTTTGAGGCCAGATCCTAGATTTTGTCACTAGAATTAAAATTCTTGCAGAATCCCTAAGACTTCAAAGCCCCTTGGACTTGTTTATCCCCATTTTCCTCTTAACTAAACGTCCCCACGTTCGATCTGAGTGCTCAGACCCAGACATCTGCCCAGCTGGAACAGAAGAGGTTAAAGAGACGGTGCCCGGAGCAACTGAGCTCTAGGAAGAGCTAATGGAGCAGCATCCCCTTCCCCTGCATTACAGAGCAGAAAGACCCTGTGCAGAGGAGGGAGCAGGGAGTGCTGAGGAAGCTGAATCAGACAGAAACCGCCAGACTGAAATGCCCTTGGTCCTCCGGGGAGGACAGACCTAAGCGCACTTTAGATAAGATCTTAATTTCTCTCTGCCTTTGTTCTGCCTACAAAGGGAGTCTCCTATTTTCCAAGCATTCATGGCTCTGGAAGCACTCTAAGTGCAGCCTCTGTGTGCTCTTATTGACAGTCTCTTCTCAGCAATCCCTGGAGCTGCGTGGCCCCGTCAGCACTGGATTTGGTCCCTTCCAGCCTTTCCGGAGCAGGCAGCAACATTCAGCCCTGCAAATCAGCAGGGTAAACTCAAGCTGCTGCCTGAAGTGGGACAGCTTGTCAGAAAGGGCCTGCTGGCTCCGTTCTGCCGCGATGACAGCTTAGTGGGAGTGTTTTTGTACCAAATCTGCCAGTTCAAATGCTATCCGAAAAGTGCACCCTGGCGAACGGCGCTGCCATGGGCAGAGCTTTGTGCGTTTAGTCATAGGGTGGTTGGCGGGGTGAGAGCAGGACTGTGTGAACAGTCACGTCCTGCCTCCAGGCTGGTGTTTTTGCCAGTCTTTGGTCTTAGTGCTGGAGCTTCCTGCAGTGCCCGATCCCTCTGGTTAGGGAAGCTGCAAGGAATTTCCAACCGGTGGCGGAGCGTCATTCCCAATGCCTGGAGCATCCCCTCCTGCTGTCCCCCATCCAGACCCTTTGCTATGGGGCAGGAGTCTTGGCATGGGAAGCTGCAGCTCTTATAGGTGCCCTGAGCTCGTCCCTCCTGCCAAAAATACCCTGTCCACCTGCACAGTGAAACCTCTGTCACCAGAGCTGCTTTTGGGGCTGTGCTTTGAGCAGGGTGGAGGACGGTGATAATGCAGGAGCCGAGTGCCCAACTGGAGCAGTTTCATGCAATTTCTGGTGTCCTTCTCTATTTGTGTTTACCGGGAAGGCGTCTTTTGTTCCGGTCACCGGCAGAAGCTGGATAATAATGCGCTGCGCAGCTAAATGAGGCTGCAAAGTGACAGCTTTGACGCCCGCAGCCCTCTCTTACAGCCCACGCGTGGCAATGAAATTGCAGGGTTCCTGCCCTGTGGCTGCTTTTCCAGACTCCTAAAACTGGTATCTCTGGACACAGCCTTTCCTGGCTGCGGGTGGAGGCTTCTAGGATGTGGGAAACAGGTACTGGCCTTGTGTCCTTGTGCAGGGATGTGTCTGTCACTGCGGGGAGCTGCTTGGTGACATGAGGAATGTAGGTGGGAGCACTGGTTTAATGTGCTTGAGCTGAGCCCTGCCTCGGTGTTGGATAGGGCAGCTCTTTCCCTTGGGATAACGCATGGATGCATGAGCTGTCATTCTCATTCCAGCACTGGGAAAAGGATTCCTGGGAGGAAATGAAGTCTGGATGCTGTCCTGATTTTTATGGGATGGGACACCCGTGGGTGAGGCATGGATCCAGGTTTGGGGAGGGCAGATCTAGGCTGGCGTTTGGCAGTGTCCCTGGTTGTCTCCCCAGTTCCATGAGCTGGTGCTGGGCTGGTGCCTCCGCTCCCGCAAAGCCGAGCGATGCAGGTGGAGCAGGAGGCTGAAGGCTCCTTCATCCATCAGATGAGCAAAAAGCAGCTACGAGCGGAGCAAAATGCCCAAGGAAATGGGTGGGCAAGAGCGACAGTGGATCCAAGCCCCCGGCACTGCACTGAGCTGGCACCTCCGAGCTGGGGGAGTGCATTGGAATTCAGGGAATTGCGCATCTATCTCCTTTGTCCCATCTGGGTTTCCCTGGGTTTAAGTTTCCAAGCGCTGCTCCTCTGGGATGGCAGCCGCGTACAGACTCGTGTGCCTTTAAAACCGCAGGTGGACGGTGCCCATGGATGGGATTCCTGTAGCATCCAGGGGCTCTCCGCTCCCCTCCTTCCTCCCGGGTTCCCACCAGGCCCTTTTTGGTCCCTTTGTCCCTCCTCTCCGGCGCTCGCAGCAGCGCGAGGGGAAGCGCCGGAGCCCAAATAAGGGCAGGGAGATGCTGAGCGGCGCCTGGGCTGCCGCTTCCTCCCTCCTTTCCGGCCTCCCCGCGCTGCCGCGGCAGGAAGGGCTGCGGTTCCTGTTGGACCGTCACCTCCTCCCCTTGGTGGCCCGAGCGCTGGGGGGACAGTGACCAAGCGCTGGACCCATCCAGCGTGAGGGTTTCTGTTGTCCTTCAGCCAGCCTCCCGCTTGGAGCTGGTTTGCTGGGACCCTCCGTGCGCTTTGGCACGCGGTCCTCGGAGTGCCACCCTCTTTCCGGAGCTCCTTAGGGTTCCTCCAGCGTCCTGGTGTCACGTGGGGGTTACGAGTGCTGTGATTCACAGAGCACAAACTGCTTGGGACGCTGTTCCTGTCTGTGACACTTCCCTGCAAGCAATGCCCTGTGTGCTGCTCCCTGCCCTTCCATCCCTCTCCCAACCGGAGCGTGTTGCTCCACAGGGACCTTGGTCTCCCACTCCCCTTGGGGAGCAGCTTCCCGCTGTTATTCCACAATGTCCCAGGGTACTGGTGAACCTGGAAATTGCCATTTTTCCCCTCACACACTTAGAGGTGGCCAAGGAAGAGTCTGAGTCTCCGAGCTCCTTCCTGGGAGGCGTTTGCCACCCTGGATGTAGGCAAGTGCGTAGCAGCATGTGCCGATCCCTGGAATTACGCAGGTCGTCTGCAGCAGGCTCATTAACTGGAACCCTTAAACCAGGATAAGAGGAGCAGATTCCTGGCTCCCACCTCTCTCAGCCTCATTTTAGAGCCTCCTCCGTGGGAAGGACAGATCTATCCCATGGGATCACCCCTGTCCCTTCTCCCAGCATCTGTGAGCTAACGGGAGGCTCCGGAGCGAGACGGGACCGTAAAGAGCCCAGCTGGCACCAGAGGCTCCTTGGCTGCTTCCAGGGCTATTAGGAAACACTTGGCAGCCTTTCCCAAAAGGTGCTTCCAGGCCCAGCTGGATGCGGCCGCCTGGCTCCGGCACAACTATGTGCGGTTGGAAGGAGCGTCTCGCCGGAGCGCGGTGGGAAGGAGGCGGCTTTATCCCCGCTCCCAAGTGCTGCTCCCGCAGGAGAGCCCATGGGAACAGGGGCTGTGCGGCCCGGAGGATCCCTGTGTGTGGACAGCGATTCCGCATGCTGGAAGGGGGCATCCCCGCTGCCACCCATGGAGCAAGCGCCACATCCGCGCCCCCCTTGCTGCTCTCCCGTCATCGGAGGCTCCCGCTCCCCTTCCCGAGGGCCGGGAAGTGGCTGGCGAGGAGCTGTGTCCCCCCCAAGCAGCAGGGGACAAGCGAGCGCTGCAGCTACCCAGGCTGGTGAGAGAGGCCATGGGGACATTTGTGTTTTGGTGACAACACGGCGCTCCGAAAGCCTCGGGAAATGGGGATCTCCAGCCGCTCGGCTCTGGAAGCCGGCGGAGCTGCTCTATCAGGGCAGCCCAAAGCGCTGGTTTCCTCCTGCGCCGGAGGGATTGAGTCTGCGGTTGAGTTGTGGCCTCCCCGGAGCCTGCGGCTGCTTCCGGACGGGAGCAGCGTTCCCGGTAGGACAAGCAGGACCGAGGGATGTGGGGACACCCTTCGCCCAGGTCGGGAAGCAGCTCCCGGCAATCGGCTGCCCTTCCCTCCTGCAGCGGAGCTGGGAACCGAGTCCTTGGTGCATGAAGCTGTATGGAGCCAGGAAGCTCTACCGAGATATTAAAAAGGCTTTTTCTCTCCTGGTTGTGATGGGAAGAGATGCTGGAGTCAGTGCCTGTCGGAATGAGGACGATGCCAGCGTGTCCCACCTGCCGCTGTCCCCGTGCGCTCACCCAGCCCCTGGGCACATTTGGGGGGCACCCAGGGCACCCCGCAGGGTGCAGTGCCCTTACGTGCTGTTTTCCTTCCGCGCTCAAATCAGTTTTTCTCCTCTGCTCGCATCCAGATTCGCTACAAGGAGGAGTTCGAGAAGAACAAGGGGAAAGGCTTCAGCGTGGTGGCCGACACCCCGGAGCTGCAGAGAATCAAAAAGACTCAGGATCAGATCAGCAACGTGAGTAGCTTCTAATCCCCGTGCGTGCAAAACCGCAGCCTTCCTCCCTCCTGCCACCAGCGAAAGCCACGGCTGTTCTGGCTGCAGGATGGGGACAAGGATTCCCACTCCCAAAGCTGCCAACGAGCGGCCAGGGCTGCTCAGCAGCCTCCTTGGGTCCCTTGTGCCCCTCTCCCTGGAGGTGTCGTATCCGCAGCCGGGCATCCCCCTCCTCTCCGAAGCCTTTTCTACTCCTAAGACCGACAAATAGAGTGGATGAGGCTGCAGCCCCATGAAAAGAGATATCCATGACCTTAAATTCCCCGGCAGCTGCAGCCGTCCCGTGCCCAGCTCCTCTCCTTGGCTCCTGCGGAGCCGTTTCCCACCGCGCAGCTGCCCTGAGCACCTGCAGCTGCTGCTGTCACCCCCCCGGGCCCTGCGCTGTCCCCAGGGCCCCTCCGGGACAGGCAGCGGCCGCGTCCCTACCTGGAGCTGCTCCTTGGAGCTGCTGCCCTGGCTGCGCCGGAGCAGGGAGCTGCTGAGGGTCCCTCTTCCCAGCAGAAATTCCCGCTGCAGGGCGGACGGGGAGGGATTCCCGGGGCCCTGCAACCTGGGAGCAGCAGGTTTGTCCTTCCCTCTGTCCTGTGCCCGCAAGAGACCCACCTCTTCCTCTCCCAAAAATGATAAAGGCCCCGTCCAGGGTTGGTGGCAGCACTTTGTGCTTCATCCAGCAGCTTCTCTTCATGCCCAAGCGCCGGTGGAAGGGGTGCAGGGCACGGAGGGCTGCGCGTGGCCGGGCTGGAGGACGATGTGCTGCACGTGCTGCACATCCCTGGGGCAAAATCCCCTTCCCAACCCGGCTTCAGACTCCCCGGCCTTCCCTAACCACCTCAGGGGGTTAATTAACCTTGAGCCGCTCATGAAAGTCACTGCTCTCTTCCTTATCTCACGTCAGAGGCTGTTGCAAAACCTGGCCCAGCAGCAGGCGGGACGGAGAGGGCTGGTTTCTCCCTGACCAATAAACCCGCTTGGCAGGAGGAATCTCCTAAGGTTCCAGCTGAGCATTCCTGCAAATTCCTGCCCCTCTGCAGGGCCCGGGGCTTCTCCCTGGAGGGTCTCCCATCCCCTTGCCCCAGGCAGGGCCCACACGAGAGTTTTTCCTGAAGGGAGAGGCAGCAGGAAGCTTTTCCGGAGGGTTTTTCCCACCTCCGCCTTGGGAGCTCCTGCCTGCTCCCAGGCTGGCTTGGCGGCTCCGAGCTCCCGGGAATACAGAGGCAGGATTGTGCCCACGGAGCGGCCGTGTAAACACAGAGGCGAAAGCGCCCGGCCCTTCCGATCAATCCGTGCGGTTCTCCGCGCTGGCAAGTCCGGCTCTCTCCCGGGGAGGTGCAGGATGTTGTCTGACCAGCAGCGCTCAGCCCTATCCGTGTGGGAAGCGGACCCGGCTGGAAGGTGTTTCCTGTGGGCAGCGGAGCTGGCGAAAGATGGACGCGGCTTCCCGGGATAGCGCGGCCCTCTCCCGCTCCAGGCAGTGCGGCTGCGGCCGCAGCATTCAGGAACCACCTCTCCTTTTGGGAAGACGTCCGGGTTTTAAATAATGCAGCAAAGAAGCGAGATGCGAAGCCACTAAAGGGCCAGAGGGAGCCGAGCGCTCCGGTTGCAGCATTCCCGGTCGTGGCATTCCCGGCTCTGCCCCGGGCTTTGCCTCCTGCCTGTGCAGGAGTTGGAGGCAGCGCCCTTCAGTAAATAACTGTTTAACCAGCAGACAAATGGGCTCCAGGTGTTTTCCAATAGCGGTGTATTCATTAACACAAGTGGCTATTAATTATTACACCTATGCCCAGGCAGCCGGGTTAACCCTTCCCTCTCTGCCAGCTGCAGGGAAAAGGTTCTGGCTCTTCGGATGCAGCGGGTTTGGTGTCTCTGGCTCTTCTTTGGAGACTCTTTCATCAAAAAGGCCTGAGGTGGCCTCGTCCCTCAATTTAAGAGGGAATTTGGGGGCAGATGCTAGGGGTGATGCCTCTGTTCTGAGCTGAGGCTGCAGGTAGAGACCGTGAGACCTCGTTATGTGTCACAGCCTGCACTGAAGCTTGGGAAAAGCAGAAGAATCCTGGGACCATCTGGCCGGCCGCCTGCGTAAACCCTCCGGCTTCCCGTGTCACCGTGTCCCTGCTGTTCCTTGGGGACACCCAGCAGGGCAGGCGGCAGCCATCGTCCAGCCCTGCCTTTTGTGCCAGGCTGTGGTCATTGGCACCAACCATCTCCCTCCTTCCTTCCCTCCTCCGGCTGGCTTTCCTGGCCCCCTTTGGAGCCTGTTTAGGCGCTCAGGGAAGGGTTAAAGTCACTCCCTGCAGTTGTGCTTCCCTCGGATGTGTTGGGAAGCTCTCCCGGCCATCGAGTGGACAGGGAATCCTGTTGGGAAGCGGCTCTCCTGGGGATGCTCCACGGCTGCGGGGTCTCGGGGAGAGGGGCAGCGCTCTGAGCTCCTTCCCTCTTCTGTTCCCGTAGATAAAATATCACGAAGAGTTTGAGAGGAGCCGGATGGGCCCGAGTCCCGCCGAGGGCGCCGAGCCGGAGCGCAGGAACTCCCAGGAAAGCTCCAACTACCGCAGACCGGCAGAGCAGATCCAGCCGCCCCATCACATCCAGCCCAGCAACCCAGGTAGCGCGTGGGGCCGCTTCCCTCGGGAAGGGCTGGATGTTCCCTCTGGAGGCGCCGCGGGCGGCTCTGCGCTCTGCTCCCGGCGCAGCAGCAGCGGCTCCGTCTCACGGTCCCTCTTTCCCCCACAGTTTACCAGCAGCAGCCGCCGTCGTCCCAATCCTACGGCTACAAGGAGCCGGCGGCGCCGGCCTCCACGCAGCGCAGCACTGCGGCCGCAGGAGGGGTGAGTAGAGCCGCCCTGGCACCAACCCACGAGTTTCCCCTCCGATCCGGGACTGCTCCGCTCGGGAAGCTGCTCCCGGCTGCGCACTGGATGCTCCGTGTTTGCCTGGAGCAGCTCTCGTTGGTCCCGCCGGGCAGCAGGAGCTTCCCGCTTCCCACCCGGCCCCTGCGCGGCTCCCGGGCGGGCGTTATCCCCTCCGGCTGACGCCTCTCTCCGCGCAGAAGCGGTTCCGCGCCGTCTACGACTACAACGCGGCCGACGAGGACGAGGTCTCCTTCCAGGACGGCGACACCATCATCAACGTGCAGCAGATCGACGACGGCTGGATGTACGGCACGGTGGAGCGCACGGGGGACACGGGCATGCTCCCCGCCAACTACGTGGAGGCCATCTGAGCCGCGGCAGGGCCGGGCGCCCGCGCCGCCCCGCGCCCGCCAGCGCCTCTCTCTCCCCGCATCCCTTCTCCGGCGCGTCCCGGAGAACCCGACATCTCGGTTCCTCTCTGCTCCTGCAGCGCCTCTGGTTTCTCTCGCCAATCTAGCTCTGTTCTGTAGCTCTGTCGGGACCCAGGGAGCTCTGTCCGCGCGGGATGTTGGCGGCTCCGGAGACCAAACCCCGTAGCTTTGCTTGCTCCTTCCCTCTCCTCCTTCCCAGCCTTCCCGAGGGGCCGTGTTCCCCCACTTAGGACCTGTTTCCTGGCTGGGATCACACGCCAGGGAGGAGCTGACCGGCTTTAGGACCAAACTCTCCTACCTCTTGCAGGGATGGACCAGATGGGGGAAGAGCAGGGGGGAAGGATGAACAGGGCTCCCCCGGGATGTCCGCACGGATGCGGCAAAGGGGGTTTGTCCCGAGGGCTGCCCTGGGCTGAGAGGAGGGATGAGCCGGCAGCATCTGCCCCGCACTGCCGGCTCATCCGGTCGCTTCTCCCGTCTCCTGTTCGGTGTTTCCATTCAGTCTTTTTGCTCTTTTTAGTCTTTACAATGTTACAAAGCGGAACGATTCATGGTTAAATTTTTAAACGGAATCTTTTACTTTCTCCTTGGGATTCAGAGCAGCTGCTCGGGACAGCCCTGGAAGCGGCTCTTGTTTCTCTTCTCTCAGCTCGGGCTGCCGGGCATCCCCGTCCCGCTGGAGCCCTCCGGGAAGCCGGATCCGGGAGGGATCACTGTGACACGGAGCCCTCTCCGCTCCGGCCTCTCTCCATCCCCTGGATGGGGATGGGACACAGGGACCACGACCGCGGTCCCCAGCGGTGGTGGCTTTTGTGGCCACGGCCGCCTTGGGATCACCCACATTGCAAGGCCATCCCGGGAATCCCTGCGCCCTCCTCTGGGCTGCGGCTCCCGAGCCAGGGGCAGCTCCAACTGGAAAGCCGCGGGTGCCCCATCCTGCTCCTGGCTCCTTTCCCAGCGGGAAGCCCGGAGCAGCCTGGCCAGGATGGGAATCCCGGTCAGTCGGTGCTAAAACCAGAGAGCACAAGAGCAGCAGCGAGGGGGATGTCTGCGTCTCCCCCTGCTAATCCTGCTCTTAATCACGTTCTTGTCTGGGATTGAGGGGGGTGGGTGGGAGCATCAATGTGAATAAATCGTTTTTTAATGGACCAAATAGCACAGGCAGTTCCATTTTGGTATACGGACCTTTTTTTAATGCTACCTTGAAACCATTGTCCTAAATCTCCCCCTCTCACGCCTTGCCCTTTCTCCCCTGCTGTGGGAAACAAACCTCTTCTTGCTTCTTTCTGCCTTTTTCTCTTGACTTATGCACTTTTTTGCCTTTTTTTCATAGCTGGAAAGCACCTAAACCTGTATTTAAAATAAGTAAATAAATAAAATGTTTAAAAAAAAGAAATAAGAGCTAAATTGCTTCTCATCACGTGTAAGATAAACCTCGTCCATTTTAGCTTCCCTGGTTGCATTTCAGTGCTGAGCTTCAAACGGTTGTTTTCCTCGGAATCGGTCGATCGATTGGGATTTGTCCTTGCGTCTTGCTTCCCGCGGGGCTCAGCGCCCCTGGAGAACAGGTTATTTGGCGTTTTTTTAAGCAAACCGTCGAATGGAAAAAAAATAAAAAAATAAAGCAAAACCAAGCGATTCTCTTCCTGGTTTACTCAGATGAAAAATAAAAGTATAATTTTTACCTGCTGATTGTGCTGGGTTTGTTTGTGTTCCCTGTGCTGGGGCTTTGGCCGGGGCTGCTCCGGGCTCTGGCCTCGGGCTCCCTGGAAAGGGCCGGTGCTCCGGGCGCCTGGAGCGGGGACATTCCCTGGGGATGGAGCCGTGGATCCCGGCCGGCCTCGCTGCTGCTCCAGGGAGGGATTGCAGCGTTGGAAAAAGCAGCTTCTTGAAAGGCAGCGGGGAAGGGGGTTATTCGCATCGGCAGCACTGGCCAAAAAGAAAGGAATAAAGAAAAATATTCTCCCTGTTGTTGCTTTCCGTCCCTGTCTTGCCAGGTTCTGGCACATGGGAGCAGTTTGGGCACCAGGAGCTGCAGTTTGGGCACCAGGAGCTGCAGCCTCCACCTGTCCCGGAGCAGCAGTGGCCAAAAGCGGGGAATTTGGAGCCATCCTGGGCACCTGCCCCACTTTGTGGCCATCCCCAGGGCTGGGTGTCCCCATGGGTCGGGCGGCGGGTCCGCACGGGCCCCCATGCCGCGGTCCTTGGGCTCCGCTGGCGCCGGGAACGCGGCTGCGTGAGCTCGGGCATCACCTCCCCTCCCCGAGCCGGCTCCGCGGAGCCGAGGGGAGGGAGGAGGCGGAGGGCAGCGGCGCGCGGAGCATCCCCGGCGCGCGGAGCATCCCGGCCCGCCATGCTGGACATCTTCATCCTCATGTTCTTCGCCATCATCGGCCTCGTCGTCCTCTCCTACATCATCTACATGCTGTAGCGATGCCACCGCGCAGGGCGGCCAGGTGGGCTCCGCTCTGTCCCCAAAGGGGGGCCGCGATTTGGGGACGAGCCACGTGCCGGGGCACGGAGGGGACCCGCGGGGGTTGATGCGGGACCCCGGGGGCGCGGGGCGGGGGGGACCCCGCAACGGGGTCGTTTTGGAAGGGTTTTAGCGGCCGCTTCCCGCTGCGGGGGCGGCGCTGCCTCTCCCGGCGCCGAGGAGAGGGGGAGGAAGCAGCGGGGCAGAACACGGCATCCTGGTTGCAGCATTTGAAAGGGGACGAATTTAGTTAACTAATTAATTAATTTAAACGAGGGTCCCGCTTGCTGCCCCCCCTGTAGCTCAGGCGGGTCCCGGTCACCCCAGTGTCTTTCTCTCCCGCAGCAGCCGCCGCCGCCCGATCCGTCTCCCTTGGATCCTTCTGGAAACGCGTTAACCCTTCGGAGCCACCGTCTTTCCCGGGCGGAGGAGACGGGGAGAACCGGGACGAGCAGCCGCCGGTGCCGGGAGGGACAGGGGGGCGCCGGGCGGGGATGTCCCCGGCAGAGCCGCCCCCGGGGCCGTGGGCTGAGCTCAGGAAACAGCCGGGTTCGTCCCGCAGGATCCAAGGAGCGGGATGAAGAGCGGGGAGACGCGGGGGGAGAGCGGGGGCGGCTGCTCGTGTTGCATGGTCCCTCCCCGGCGACGGGGACCGGGCTGCGCGCGGGGACAGCTCGGTTCGTCCCCACGTAGCCCCAGGAGCATCCTGATACGGTGGAAGTTTCTGCGCGGGAGGGAAGAACGTTCCACCCTGGTCGAGGGACGAGGGGGCTGACGGTTACGGGGCTGTCTTGGGCGCAGGGTTGTGGGTTAGGGTCTGTGTCCACCAAAAGCAGCAGCTTCTCCAGGTCGGCAGCGCCGGGAGCCCTCAGCGCTCCCACAGACTCCGCGGGAGCCACAGGGCCGGTGTCTTTCCTGGGAATCCAAGTGGCAACTCCAAGCGCGGAGCAGGACGCAGCCGGCACTGGTGGCACGGAGCGGGTTCCTCCCGCGCTGCCACCAAATACAGTCAAAAACCAGAAACAGGAAACATTCTGGGAGGAATCTCTTCAAAATAAGTGACGCTCCCCATGACCTCGTCCGCGCCAGCCCGGCTCTGATGTCACCGTCTGCGGTGACTAAGCAAGCGCGAGCCGGGAGCGACGCGGGGACGGGGACTCGGCCGGGTGTGAGGCCAGCAGCAACCGCCTGCTCCTCCCTGCTCTCCAAGGGCCCTGCGGAGCCACCCGGAATCCGACCCGAATGGCAAACACTTGCTGTGTTGTTGTATCCATAAAATAAATGGCAGTTATTAGTAATAATTAATAATGCCGTCCATATTTTGCTTTTGGTAGCTGCGTGAAACTTGCGTTCTATAAGGATTTGTCGAGAGAGGGAAGCGGTGGTGGCCGAGCTGGCGTTTCACTCGCCACGAGTGAATCAAAGAAGTCGCTTTTCCTGCAGAGCTGCGCTCACATAATGGCATCTTTGTGGTGTGCTGCAATTTACTGCTGGAAATCCTCAGTGCTGGCAGGAAACCTCCCTCGATCCGGGGCTCCTTGTGCCGCTGTGGAGCAGGTCTCCCATCGGGAATGCGGCAGGTCGGGCGCTTGGACTCCGCTCCTCTGGGTTTCATCCGTGTGGGTTATTTATTGGTAGCAATTGCTGCTCGTGAAAGGGGTAGGTGATGATCCGGACTTCAGCACTGCACCTCAGCGGCTTCTCGACTGCATTTCCCTGTTCCGCAGCTCTGTCTTTCCAGGTATTTCGAGCAAGCAGCTCCGGTGATCCGGCCGCAGGCACTCGGGACACCGCGTTGGTCTCACGCGCAGAATCCGGCCTCATGCCTAGTTCAGAAATGGGAAGTGATTACAGCACAAATCCTGGTTGCAGGGTGCTCCTAAATGCAACCTTCAGAGCAGCTAGGGAAAAAAAGGATTTTAAAAGCAATTGCAAGCAGACACCTTTCTTTTTCTTTCTTTTTTTTTTTAATTTTTTCCCCATGAAAGGTTTCACCTCTGCCATCTACTGGTATAACACAAAGATCCTTAAATCCACACCGTATCTCCCCTCTTGAAACAGTCAAACCCTGTCTGTAACCGTGTGCTAAAAGGTGGAATTTCAAACACTGCAGCTGCCCAGCAAATCAGCACGGCGCTGCCGTCTGCTCCGGGCTGATGGAACCAACTGAAGGCAGCTGAGATAAATTGGTGCCACTTCAGCTGCTTCCAGCAGTTGAGGCTGTTAAGTCTTGGCATTTACAGCTAAAATTTGGTCCTCAGAAATTACAAATACATTTGGAAAAGGAAGGGGGAGATGAAGGTCCTTTAATAAGATGAAGAAAATAGCTATTTTGGGAAAAGCAGGGTGCTGTTAGCAATGCATGGCAAAGTAAGTATGTTTTTGGGTATATTATATATTTTAGTAATGCAATATATCAAAAAAATCAAACTCCTTTTAGGTAGGAAACATTTATGTACTTTAATAAAACAGTGATGTTAGCTTATGTGCATTTAACATGTCTTCAACTTAGCTAAGTTATATAAAGGTAAATACATTTTAACAGTTTGGTTATTACACAGGGTGGTGAGATGGACTGGAAGTTTCTTCTGCTTAGATGGTGTATATAATAACAGGGGGGAAAATGGCAATGAATTTGCCTTGCTTAATCAAAACAGTTAAATTGTTTTCAGGAATTATATCTGCCAAAACTGAAAGTGTTTCTATTGCAGTGCTCTAGAGCTAAGAATGTAAGAGTTGAAGAGAGATACCCCTAGTAAATGGGAAAAAATAGCTGTGTTTCTCTAATTATATCTGCTTTTTTTCCTCTCCTTGTTTTCTCTTGGGAATACAAAGTTAGAAGATCAAATGTTTTCAGTTTGAACTAAGATAACATTCTTTAATTTGTGTATGTGCATCAAATATGAAAACCATGTCATTTTTTATTGTGTATGCAAACATCCACAGTGGGAAAAGGACCCAGTTTATGTTCCCAAAGCAAAGACCCACAGACTGCTTCCTTGTCACATCTTGCCACCGCCTCGGATGAGCTCAACATGCAGAGCTCTGCTCTTAAATGTCCCTCAATGTGTTCCATAAGCTTATTCAGCTGTTCTAATGTGTATTTATTTCACCAGCTTCTCTAGCCAGCAGTTCAGCCCTTAGTGGACTGGAAATTTAAGAAATAACCGTACTATACTTTGAATATGTTTTTAAAAAAAATGTAAATGAGAAGAGGGAGAAGATGTCACCAGCAGGGGTACAACAAGTGTCCTGAAAATCAAGCGGTGCTGCTTCTCATGGCCAGGTACAGGACTTCCTTATGGAAATTAGCTTGTGCATTTACAAGATGAAACAAGTTCAAAAAGCTGCTGTCCTCTTCATCGCGATCCCCTAACCAAGGCAAAGAGAAACATTTAAAATGCAATTAGTGACAGTAAATGATATCTTTGTACATAAATCTCACTTATTTGGTGCTTCTGACAGAGGCTGAATCACCTCTGCTTAGATTTACTGCCCAGCAGCGGTTGCACCTGATGGTGCTGTGAAAGAACAGGGGAGACTCTTCAAAATTCCTTCATTAGCTTGTCCAAAAATGGACAAAAATAATTGAGTTTTAAGACCAAAAACCTGCCTCCATGAGGCTGCTCATCTCTACACCTTGCAGTCCTGCTCAGTGTAGGGTTTTTATCAGGGCTGATGAGCTGTGGCCAGGGAGCAACTGCAGCTTGTTGAGCTGAACAACGTGGCCAGCAGCTGCTGCGTGCAGGGACAGGCCAAAAGCACCTCAGGCCCCAGTGCTTTAGTGGGCTGTATTTTAAAATCTCCTTGGTTTCACTCTTCACGGCACTAGGAAAGTCCTAGTCCGTGTTCACACTGATTTCATCCTTTTTATTTCTAGAAATGGTGCCCTCTGCACCAGGTGGCCCTTCTAGCATCCCTTGAAAAGATCCGTGCTGTTATTAAGCTTAAAATTTAAGCCCTGTCCTGGCTGGCAGCCCTGGAGACTCACCGGACAGGACGGACTGCAGCATGTCCATGATCATGTGCGCGAAGGCGTTCTCCACGCTCTTCAGGAAGTTATTTCTTTCCCCCGGGGTGCTGAAAACTTTGCAGACCTTCTGCATCATTTTCACTGCCCAGTCCATGCAGTACAGGTCCTTCTCGCAGACCTAACGCACAGGAAATATTTTAAATGCCTCACTTGTGAGGAGGACGATGCTATAAAAGGCAAGGTTAAATCTTACAGTTCACTATCAATAATGAAACCTCTAATGAGTGACTGGATCATTGCAGCCCCTTAGCAGTGCTCACCAAAGCCAGGAAGACGACGAGTCTGGCGAGCTCCACGCTCCTCCCGTTCACGGCTTTGCTCGCCATGAAGGTGAAGCAGATGTTGTTCCCGCTCAGGATGAGGAGTCGAGCGTTGTTCTCTATGAGCCATTCCCGGGGGACAACTTTGGTGATAAAATAGAGATAACTTGTGAGGAGATGCCCTCTAAAGTGCACTCACAGAAAAGATTGGAGAAATGTCATTTTATAAAGAATTCCTCTGAGGAATGCAGTTATAGCTCTTTATAGCTTATGTGCTATAATCTTGTCCCAGACTAACTTCAAATGTATCTGTTGATACACTGAGGAGAATTTTGTTTCGAACAAATATTGTGTTTTGGATTTATGCACATCTTGGACATATTTGCATAATTGTGGTAGCACAAGACTTGACTTTTAGAACTCCTGATGGATTCTTAAAATATCTCATAATGGCAAAAGCCTGATTTTCTAAGCAATGCTTTTCCCATCCCCAACTTCCAAGTGTAACAACTGCTGTAATTGTTTTCGCAAGACACCCTACTGTCTGAATGGTCTTTATTGCTAGATTTGGAGGACATGACCATATAATCCCATGGATTAATGATGAGGGCAAAACCACACCTGACAGCTCATCCACGAGACTGATGACATCGTCTGCTGTCCACTCTCTAGCTTCTGTGTCATACAGTAGTTTAATTGCATCTGCCAAACCTTTCAGGCTGGTCTCATCTGTTGGCCCTTCTATCATTTTCTGCCAAACCACATGTCCTGGATAATATTAATCACAACTGCTATTAATTGACAAAGTATTTAAAAAAGGGGGGGGAGGTGAGTGCAAAATTGGGCCCAAAAGCAGAATCAGAGTGAGAAATTCAGGTAACACATTTTTCTCTGTGAAAGTGAGATCTTCCCCCATCTGTCATTTTAGTAGGGACAGTGGTAGTTGTAGCTGTATCACAAGATGATTTAAGAAAACGCATTTTAATTATTAAGCATTTGAATTGAAACTTTGTGTTTTGTGTGTGTGCATATGTATAAGTGAAGTCTGGTTAAGCAGAAGGATTTGTTTTTAGACAATATCATTACATTTCATTTGCATAGAGCTTGGTTTTCCAAACATAGCACCCTAAAGAGAAATCCCTTTCTTAAAAAATAAATTTAAAAAAATAAAAGCCAAACTACTTGCCATCGAGAGAAGAAACTGGGCCAAAGAGGATATACAGCAAGCGAGCTTGATTAACCATGGGCCATGGCTTTAAAATACGAGTCAACCAAAATGCAGAATCACTCCGATGAATCCAGTGGTTCAACAAAACACTACGACAGAACAGTCGTATCCGCAGCTCCAGCTTCCGGGCACTTCCTGATTAAGAAAAGGCAGATACCTTAAATCCATTAAGCCTTGCACAATGCAGATGATGAGTTTGTCTGGTTTTTAATATAGAAAGAGAGAGAAAAGTATCCTTACGTTGTCCAAGTTTGTCTAGGGAGGCTTAATTAAACTCTCAGCTGCAGCTGCCTGGGTTTAGCTCTTCTGGATACGCTGCACTAATTCACACCATGGGTTGTGTCTGTGCCTGCAGCATTCTCATGCACGTCCTTAAGGGCTCCCAGCTATGTGTTTTCTTTTTTGATTTTTCTCACTCTGACCCTTTTTCTCTTTTTCTCTCTTCCATCAATAAGTGGAAATAGGAGAAGTATATATATGGCCATGTAGAACCTGTTCCATGGAAACGCTCATTTCTGTGCTAGCTGGCATGAGAATTTCTTGAAAGGCATGTATCACATTCGTGCTGCATTTCAGAAATATTAAGCATAACTTCTTACTGCACCACTTTTTCTCTGCTGGTTCCTTTCCCATTGATTCCACTGGCACTAATGTACAGCAGGAGGGAGCTGTCAAGTTAAGTTTGCTGCTTAGCATATACATAACTTATGCACTTGGTTGATAATAGAGTAAGATTAAAAAATAAATACCTTTCAAGACAACTCTCTTCATTACTGGGTACATATAGAAGACAGAAGTACTTAAGTACTTCACTTCTGATGGGGAAAAAGTGTATTTAATTATGTAAAGGCAAAGTACCTGCTTTCGCTCCAGTGTTATCCAGCAAATGGATATTCTAAAGGAATATGCGTGTGGATAAGGAAGGGATTGGGTGGTATAAAGCTCAGCTGAGCTCAGACATTCTCAAATCTGGATATGTTCCCTCTGCAGCAATCAAGATCCACTCTCTGGAGTGTTCATCAGAGTGCACTTTAGTTCCACAGGAGTCCTGTCTGCTTTGATATTTACCCGGCCTGCTGCTGACAACTGTCTGGACTTTACGGGGTAAGTTGCTCAGCTCGCAGACGAAGTTAAAAACTCGGTGGCATTCTAGTTCATCCCAGCCTGCTGTTAGGATCTGAAGATTACAAAAGAAAAGCAGTGAAAAATGGACCGATTGAACCACAGAATGCATTTTTGTATTTTAAACAACGTTACTCCCAAGCATAGCTATCCATATGACAATTCTAACAATTCACAGTCAAACATCTTACGTAGTGTCTGACTGTCTTTCCCTTTGCCTTTTTCTGCATGTTTGTGATCCTGGTAGTCATTATAGTAAATGTTTAGTAGATTGCTGAACTAATTGTTTTGACTTTGATTTTTTTTTTTTAATTCTTTAATCACTACAAGCTAGCATATTTTTTCTAGCATATGATGTTTATATCTATTTACTTATAAAATAAAGTCACTGCTCTAGGGTTGTGAATCTGAAACTATAATAAAATTATCCCAATTCCCCATGTCAGTTTAGATAATAAATTGCTTATCAAAATCCAGACTGGTTGATAGTAAAATCCAGACCAAAGAATTCTCAGGAGTCAGATCACCAGCCTTAATAGTGAGAAAGGAAATTCAGGGAATTGAAATAAATAAACACTTTCTCTTTTCAAGGCTCAAAGCATTGTATTTCTAAGTATCTTGCAAAAACAGGGTATTTGTTGCTTCCCAAATAATTACATTGTATGAGAATTATACTAATCTGCAATCTTCTTTGAAAGACCAGCTGTTGAAGTGCTGCTTATATTTCAAGACTAACTTAATTTTCTTTTATATTTGTGATACTTGCCTTCTCTTCAGAAAGATACTGTACCTGTAAAAATATTCCATAGCACTGTAACCCCAAACAATGCAAAGGACTTGGACAACCATTAAACTTAAAACAGGAAACCTGCAAGCACAAAATACTGGTAACTTATCGTAACTCACCAGAAACTAATTCCTCTGATTGAAAATTCACTATACTCCTTGTGTATATCAATACTGACCAGAGGGTTTGAGGAAGACTGCTTCAAAAGGGTGTGCAAAAACCAGTTAAGAAAAGGAAGCCTATTTTCAGAAGGGGAATGTAGGGACTAGTTCAGTCAGCACTGTTGCTCAGGAAAAAATTCTGGATGGAAGGACAGCCTTGTGTTCAATATGTTGTCTTAGACTTTTTAATTTTAATAGGGAGAAGGGACTGATTTCAAATCAATAAATTCATTGCACTACAGTAATGCACTCTAGGAAAGGGACAATAAATGACAATTCCCCCAACTGGATGGCCTTATAGAAAGGCTTTGTAAGTGACAGCTCAAAATATTAGTGAGAGGAACGTGAACTTACTTCTGAGAATATCTTGTGTATGTACTTTAGCCTATCTTTTGTAGGCAAAAGAAGCGTGCATCTTTTAAGCAACAATCCTGTGAATAAAATGAATATATACGCAATTATGAGTATACATAGTGGCATGTATGTTACTGAATTATCATTAGCATAGACATTGTATGCATGCATGCACACACTGCTGAGAAAATGCTGTTATTGCAAAGGTAAAATGGGTAGCACAGTATAGCAAGTCAGGCCTTGTAGAAGCTTTTGTAATAAGGACATCTTTAACAAAAGAAATCTTGTCCCAGAGTATTTGTTTCATATACCATAACTGTCATTTTGTATTGTTTTAAAGTCCTTGTTATTCACAGCTGGAACTCTTTTTAAATTACTATACTGAGTTTTAGAATTACAGCTCTTAAAAATATTGGAAATAAACGTTACTTGTTACACCTCTTTTAACAGTACCCTGGGGAATTCCGTTTTTCCCTGACATCATGGAAAGCTGAGCTTCCAAAATTTTTCCAAGTTGACCACATGTTCTGAAAAGAAAATATTCTGAACTGTGTTAATGTAAAACATAGCTAGGAGGTAAAATTATTTTCCTATACAAGGCTGAAATGGTATGTGCTTAGGATGTCAAAGTCTGGAGTTCATTATACTGTGGAACAGCTGCCTGTTAAGCAGCAGCATTTTCTTTTCTAAACTACTGACAACAAATGGGTTAAACAGCTTGATCTTCAAAAATTTGTATGACACTAAATATGTATCTTATTTGTTAATTGATCCAGAAATCCTCAGAAAAGCACATTTTTGAGTTGTTAGTCTCAAAAAGCATGCAAATCCTCCAGTGTCAAAAAGTACTTTACATGTTTATTATGGTTCTGAATCAACTCTTTCCTTATTTAGAAGTATGTTAACATTCTTGCGTGACAGACGTAATTTATTTATCAGCCTAGGATGGGATTCAAAGCTCAGTCAAGTCAATTTTCTGACGACTAGACTAGACTTTGGAGAGAACTCCCCAAAGAATAACCGAGACGGGTGAGATTGTGTAGCTGCAAGTAAGAAAACGGCCACCATTCCGGGGAAAATTATTATCCATAAAAAGGGCTGAGCAAAAGGTACTGCTGCTATTTTTGTATGATAAAATGCCCCCTGTGCTGAAGGGCAGTACTGTTATAATCTATAATTCAAGATCATCTTAAACAATGGCTGAAATTCTGAACCTATTACAAGCACTGGAAGATTTTGCTATTGATTGACTGGAGCCAGACCCCTCCTGAGTTTAAGTGAGATTTATGTAACGTACAGACCCTGCTCAGGCTCTCTGCACAGAAATGGATTTTTCCCATTCAGGCCAGTCTTTCCTGCTGTAAAGTAAATATTAATTTTGCAACTGACCTCTTAACAAAAACATTCTCTTGAGCCTTCCGCTGATAAGATAGATATTGCCAGTGATCTGTATGTGAATACGTCATGTTTTCATTACTAGCCCTATTACAGTGATGAGTTCACGCAGCAGCTATAGTTAAATAACAATGCCCAAGCAATTTTCACATTTTTATCCAATTTTAGGCTTTCAAGCCTCACTTATACAAAGTAAAATAATTTTTTAAGATACCTCAAAACCTACATGGATTGCTTACAATGAGAGGTCTTAGGTCCAAATAGCTTCAGCAGCATTACTTACCATCCTGAAGCTAACATCATTTTATTTCTCTGTCAAATCAACTTGTTTTTTTTTTTTTTTTTAATTAGCTAGGTAAGGTTAAACCAATATGGATTTAATTTAATTTAATTTAATTTGTTTTTCTGAGAGAAAATGCTTACAGTGGGTGACTGAAGAAGAATTAGTGTTCAAGGTGTGTAAGAAAGAATGCATCATTTCTGAGAGATATAAGGAATGAAATCAATGTTTCTTTAAAATTAGCACAAAAATTAAAATGCAAACAACTTTTAATATGAGGGTGTAGAGCACTCTTGATTATGATCAACACTTCCTCATTTTGACATAGGTTGCTGTTATGTTATGCTGGAGAAAGGTGGGCAGGTGAAAGAAAGAAAAAGAGAATCTTTCCACCTAGCAGAAGTCTAAGTAGCACCCAGCTCACCAAGACACATTGTCCTTCATCTTTAAACTAAGGGCGAGAGGAAAATATACTTTTCATGCCCATTTCAGCCTGGGAATTCTGATACAAGGCTGTCAAGGAGAAGGCTAATCAGTGACAACTGCAAAAACCTTTTTGTGCTGAGCATATTTTTCTAAGAAATGGAATGTAATCTGCAGTCCATCTCGAGCAGGCCATCAGAGGAGCTTTCTGATGGCAGTGGTTATGGGTTATTTTACAATTAGGTTGGGTTTAAGTGCTGCAGCTGAGTTTCCCAGACTGAGGAATGCGAGCTACCCCGAATGATACACGAAGGCAGTCTGAACAGCCAAATTCCTCCAGCTAATGTGGGGCCTGGGAGTCTTGGTTTCTGCCACAGTTTCCAGTGGTGGTGTCCAAACAAACTAAATTTGGAAGCACCTCATACAGAGAACAGATGAATCTCCTGTGTAATGCTGTTCCTCCATCCAATCCCTGCTTGCTGTTTAATATTAAAAATAAAATAAATACTGAAGAGGCAGACCATATATTATTTTGTATATAACTTAGAGTTTTGGAACCATTTCAGTTCATTTTTTCCCCCAGTTAATGGTATGTGAATGAGCTATTTGGCTTGAGGAGGAACTTTAACTTCAGAGGGAGCTGTAGAAATTATTTGGATGCTATTTTCAATATTTTACCATCATCAATCAATGCATATCATAGAAGAATCCTTTTAAGTGAGTTTGGTTCTCCTATAATTGTAACCATTTGCATTAAAAAAAAAATCACCTAGAGATCTGTAGTGCGCTAATATACTGAATCCTTCTTTCTTCCCAGGTATCTCAAGGTTGTGAAAGTCTTGCAATAAAAGCCTTCGGTTTCCTGATGGGGTTGAGATGTAATTAATTAGGCGGTTGCTGATGGTTTTCGACACCATGCTGAGCATGCTGATATCCTTCACTGAAAAAGCAAAACCCAGTACAGCTGTAAATCTTTACTGCAAGAAAAATGCTGATCAGTACTCGATAACTTCATTATACCTTACTCTAAAGGAAACAAGATTTATGAATAAAACAAAAGTTAACTATGGTCTTTGCCAACAGACTGTGATAATTTGAGAAATATAGATCTAAGAAATGTTCTTTATATATAACGGGAAAAAAGCATTCTTCAGATGGTCTGTAACTGCCTTTTATTTTTTGATCATAAGGCTCTTCATACATGCAAACTGAAAATTCAGGGAGTAAGTCACATAACATCTTCAGCTAGCAGAAAGGTAGAACATTTTAGATAAAATTGCTCTTTCTACATGGAAAATGTTGGCAGTAACTTTCCCATTCTGGCATTAATACCATTCTTTTCAGATTCTCACCTGAGAGATAATCCAACACCATTTGAAAGATCTCTAAGGGCAATGTTTTAAAATACCCAAGTGTTGACAGAGACTGGGAATCTGTATCCAAGATGTTGCAGTGCTTTTTGGAACGCTGGTTATTGCGCTTGTATTTGCGGCTGGGGATCAAGGAGCAGTTGGTCCTTACAGTGGATGTCATCATTTTGTTAGTTCCCGAAATCCGTCCTGGAGGCAAAATATAAAAGACATTTTTTGGAGGAGGAAAATATTAACTTCATTGTAACCACAGCAGTGGAGAACGGAAATCTTGCCATGTACAAAAGGTATATTTTAGTTTGAATTTAATGGCATGACATGCAGTTTACTGAATCTGTTTCTAATTCCACGTCTGAAAGAAGAAAATATCCAGATAAGATCTCAGAGGAGGAGGAGGAAAGGAAGGTGAAATCAGTGAGGTACAGAGTGTGACCTCAGAAAGTCAGGAATAGTTCTGAGTAAAAGGAAACTCTTCATATTTAATGCTATGGTTAGTAGTGTTCTCTTACCTTGTTACATGAATTATATAATAGAACATGTTGACACAGAGTAATAACTACTTATATGCATGCTTCAATATCACCCAAAAATAAGATTAAAAATAATATAACGCTTCCAGTACAAGCTATTTATTTCTGCAGCTTTTGGAATAATATATAGCTTAACTCTCTATAATGTCTATATGTGTAAATACACAAATAATGACACAGTAGTGCCATTTCAAAGAAAGAATCAGTGACCCATGAGTTTTTAAAATCATGAATATCTGAAAATGACTTTTAAATGATTAATAATATGTTGTTTTCATTTGCCTTCTGGTTTCTGAGCCTCTGGAATAAGTGCAATTCACGTTGTCAAGCAACAGTGGAAACTAGTAACTCACTGCCTCTTTTTCCTTTCCTTTTTTTATCTGCGATTTTTTTCACACTATTTCTTGATTTCAGCAGCTGAAGCTTCAGGGAAATTACCAAGAAGAGTGAACATTGCAGTATAATTACAAGAGCTGGCAGCATTGGTAGTAATATAACTGGAATCTGTCCAACCTACAGCGCAACATCCCAGTTACCATCAGTGGGAAATGTGCTCAGAGAATAGACTGCATTGTTTCAAAGAAGGAAAATTTATAAAAATTACAGAAAACAAGTTCCAAGCATCCTTTATATTGCCAGCTAAAGCAGGCAAGGCAGACCTCTCTAATTCCTTTTTTTTTTTTTATGATGTAGCAAAATTACCACCACAATGGAAGCTCTGTTTGTACTGACAGCTAAAAGACTATGGGACTCTTCATTACAGTGTAACAAACGGGTTTGGCTGACTTGTGCTTGTGTGCTGGGTAGAGTTTACATCATGAATGGGAGGAAGTTATACTCTGTTGAAAGCACTTAACAGTTACGAGATAAATCTATCTAGCTAAAGAAGCTCGTGGTTTAGCCTTTCACAAGGCTTGTGAGCAGAGGTAACTGTCTAAAATTCGTGTTTCATTGGGCTTTTACCCTGCTAGAGGGAGAATGGTGGTAGCATCTTTAAGAACAATCAAGAAATTGCCCATAAAGCCATAATTATATGAAGAGTTATCTTTTAAAAGCAAAGAAAGCACAGTTTGAATTCTGTGTTTTTTGCCTTATTTTTTTTTTGCCTTCGTTTTATGCCTTATTTTGCATGTAAAGTGCAAAGCAGTTCAATTTGTGTTTAAAAACAGAACATTACTGAACTGTGTTTAGGATAGGTCAAATCCTTTATGGTTTTTCCAATTTGTGCTTTAGAAATAAAGTTGCAATCCTACAAGTTTTGTTTCCCCCGGCTTCCCTTAGAGAACAGTCCTCCTAAAACCACTACAATTTTATGGCATCTTTGAGTGTTTTTGAAAACCTTGGTTCTGCAGTTACGCTTTAAAGAGGAGGAGGGAAATATTTCAACACACTGGATGTTTTTAGAAGTACTCAGCCAAAGTCTGCTGCTTTTCAGTGAAATTGGAGTTGAATTGACAACGATTATTTTAACCTAGAGCAGAGCTAGGTAAAAATAGTGTAAACAGAAAGAAAATGAGCCCATGAAGAAAGTTTCATGGGGCAAAGATTAGAGCCATGACCCAAAGCTCACGTTTGCTTCCTCTTGGACTCAACGTTGGTGTTTCTTAGGGATTTGATCCAGGATGCAGCGATGGTCCGTGCACCTTGAGTTCTCAACATCAGCTGCCGGGACTCCGCTTATTTGGAGAACAGCTTACTCAAGACTGCAAGATCGAAAGGTAAATGTTAAATATTTAACAAGCTAAATGCACAGTACCGGCCCAGAACGGTCATCTTATTTGTTGTTATAAGCTAATTTGTTTGCGGGGCAGAAAGGATTGACTTTCAGCCTTCTCTAGAACATTTATTGTGTCTTTAAGCAGCTGGTGGGTTCTCGGTAATGAATGCCCTTTTGTCCTGACCAGGCATTTTCCTGAGCGTTTGCATTTTGACAAACATTCCTTACAAAAAGGTTGTTTACCCGCTTGGCACCTTTCTATTTCCCTGCCTGGTCACAAATAACCCCAAACAAGTGACTGCAAACACTGACTCAGCCTGAATTTTCTATTTTCTTGGTCGATATGTGTGGAAAAAAAAACTCCCGAGCTCAAAACGTGGCCTGCAGCATCCTGGGCGCCATGGGCGATGGGCTGGCTGCATTTTCCCTTTTTTTGCCGTGTTTTTGGGTCAGATTTAGCCTCCCTGCGTACTTGCTGGCTCTGCCAGACAATGTCTATAGAGTTTCCTCACAAACCGCCCGGCAACGTGTGTTTTTTGGGCTGAGATCAGCGGGGTTAGGGCCAGCCTTCAGGCTAAGGTAGGAGACAGGCTTGAATCCGCCCTTCGTGGCCCTGCTTGCCAAAAACACAGGGCCCTGGAACTCCAAATCCACATCCAGGTGATAGCAGCCGATACCTGCTTACAGGAAACCCTTTTTTTACTTACAAGAAACACTTTTTAAGCGCCGTTTTACCTCATGGAAATTACTTCTGTGCAAACAAGCCGCAGGCTGGACACGGCCAGGCGGCCTCTGAGAGAAATGGAGGCAGCAGCGGAAGTGGGGGGGCGCAGACAGACCTGGCCGTCTCCGAGGTAAATCATGCTGTATATCCCTTTAAAAAGAAAATAAAACGTAAGAAGTGACACAAATTAGCTACAATTAATTTCAATCTTATATATTTCAGTCAGGTTTCTCTTATGTATTGTATTTGGCTTAAAGGGAGGGCCTGGGTTTAGTCGTGTACACAGATAGACACACAGACACACAGGCACGGGGGTGTTTTAGTTGTAGCAGGAATGTTTGTAAATAAATCCGGGACAAACACAATTCCAGGCGCTAGTCATCAATGGGGCCGGGAGCAGTAGTACGAAAAGTAGCAATGTGTGTTCTCCGGGGGGAAGAAATTGACGTGGCCGAGGGAAACATTTTATTTTAGTAGCGGTGACCTGCGGATTCCCCTCCCCCGGGGGGGTTACGCTAATTTAATTGTAATAATTAGTTTCAATTACCTCAGCTTTCCCGCCTTTTCCTCCTCCCCCCCCCACCCCCACCCCTTTCAGCTCCGAGGGGGAGGGGCGGGAAGCGGCGGCCTCGAGGCCCTTCCCGCCCGCGTGGCCACACCCCCCTCTTGAATATTCAACAAGGCCACGCCCCGCTTAATAGAGTCCAACGGGGATGACCACGCCTCCCCTCATGAATAAATAATGAAGGCGGGTGTTGGGCCTCCATTTCAGAGAGCGGGGGTCGGCCCCGCGCCATGGCGGCCGCAGCGACCGGGACAGCGCGGCCTGAGGGACAAGGGCGGCTGTTCGGTCCCCTCCCGCCCCGGACAGGTCGCCACGGCCTCCTGAGGCAGCGTGGCCCTTGCGGGTCCGCGTTGGTCGCGTTGTCTGCTCGGTGCTGAGGGACCCGCTCGTCACGGGCCTTCCCGGGTTCTGGATGCGGATTAATGACGGAGCGATGTGCTGGAAAACAAAAAAAGGAGCCGGTACCACCACGGCATACAGGTTCGGTACCAACACGGGGCACTGTGCTGCAGGCCACAGCTGCAAATGGTCGTGCAGCCCTTGCTGCATCGCCCTGCAAACCCCCTGGGTTATTCCCATGTGCAAACGTCTCCTATTCCCCAGCAAAACATTTTTTTTTTCCACATAATGTCATTTCCTTTACAAATTCCCCTTCCAAAGTAGCTGGTTGAGGACAGGGACTGAATCCCTTGGGTCACGGTCGCTTTTGGTGGCTCCTAGGGCAGTTTTCCCATACGATGGCAGCAGAGAGCTGCAGCTGGACGGAAAGCGGTTTTCCCTGTGGTTTTCCTTCTTTTTTCTTTCTTTTTTTTTTTTTCCCAAGACTTTGTTTTGTTTTATTTTCCGGGAACTTTGTTGAAGGAAGAAGTTTTCTCAGTGAAAGCAGAGTAGAAACAAAACAAAAAGCGATATATAAAAATACAGCATCGTTCAATAACCGCAAATTAAATAAACACGAGAACACCGTGATGATGTAACCACGTTTGCAGAATTTTGCTTGCAAAGGTAAAATAGACAAAATAGTGCAAAAGTGCTGCCCATGGCATTGCTGTATATTTGACTATGCAGTTTAGCCTCTTTGGATAACTTACAGTATTAAAAGCAAATATATTTAGGAGATTTAATTCTTCCTAAAGCCTGGGAGCAACCAGTGGTTTCTGCAGATGAGCCATTTTCAGCAGAGATGAGAGGCAATTGTGCAGCAAAAAAGTGGAGTAAAATGGGGGAATATGCAGCAAATCCTTGTCCTGGGATAACTTCCCGGGTCCACAGGGATTTAAGGACTTGCCGAGGCTGCAACCAGGCTCACGTTTACTCTGCACTGATGACCTAACCTACCCAAACACATCTAACTATCTTCTGATTGACATAATTACCGATAGCAGCAGCAGCCTGTGATTTAATTACGTGTTGTGTGGCAAAAGTATTTTCTCGTGTTTGTTTTAAATTGGTGCGATGAGTCACAGGGTTTTTTTTTTTTTTTGCTGCCTTGGAGGTCACATAATCCAGGCGCTGTTTGTAAATAGTTTGGAGATGACGGGATGAAAGTTCATGAGGGAAAAAACACAATCGCGTTGCTATTAACGATGATGCTGATTCTAACAGAGTGCTAAGCACTTAAATCTATGCACGAGGGCTCTGGTGTTGTGGATCTAATTTATCTCGTCCTGCCTACGCCGCATGTGTGAGCAGCATTACGTAAGGCTGGTAAAAATACCCCTTGTGTCTGCGCTGCCGGATTGCTGCTGCCAATGACAGCAACGGTGACAACGTTTAAATAACGTTTAAATAACGATGGAGTCAGTGACAACGTTTAAATAAGTGGAGCAGGATGTTNCAGCAACGGTGACAACGTTTAAATAACGATGGAGTCGGTGACAACGTTTAAATAAGCGGAGCAGGATGTCGATGGAGTCGGCCTGTTGATGCTCGGCGTTTGGAAGTAGATAGTTGCTCCAGAGGTTTCCAAAAAGTTTATGGGGAAAACTTATGGGAAGCTACGAGGTGGCTGTAAATGCACCAAAACCTTAAGCGTGTTGCTGAATTCCTCTGCAATGGCAGAGTGGGCGAGATAAAACCTTAGAGCCTTTAAAATAGCACAGTTTTTGGAAATCCAAAGTCATTTGTGCCCAATTTGGAGGGGAAAAGTGGTAGAACCCTGGGATAATAGCGGAAAATATATTAAAGTATAGGAGCTAAATGGGAAATGGGAGTTGTTGAGTTAGGAATTCCATAAGGGAAAGCCAGGAAGGCTCCTGTGCTTCAGGGCAGGGAATGGGAGAAGCCACTGGAGGTCCCTTGCAGCCCTCATGAAGGGCCCCATGATCTGCAATGCCCAGGCAGATTGCACAGGGAAAACATTGATTTTTGCAAGGGGAGGACTGTCCCTTGCTCCCCATTACTCTTCTCGAGCTCATATTTAATGATCTATTTTGGAATATTTCAATACTGCAGAGCTAACATGTTCAGCTTCCCCAACCTTACCTTGTACATTGCTTCTTTTTGCCTTTCCAAATATTCCCTACAACCTCTAGAGCTAGAAGCCTCCTAAAAAACTGGGAAGCTGTTGAGCAATCGGCAACCAGAAAACTGAGATTCTTTTGTGGCTTCTGGAGTTTTTGCTGGGGCACTAAAACAACAGCCGATGCGGTGGGAATCCAAAGGGAATAGTGGAAAATCTGCACCACTGGGCCCACTGCTAATAAGAACAGCATCTACTGCACATGTTACAAAATGGAAATAATAATAATAAACCACATAAGAAAGGCATAATGCATGCTAAATTTCATGTCACTTAATATGCAGTCTTAGGCAGTAAAATTTCTTCAGTATTTACTCAGTTTAAATGATTTTTTCCCCACATTTTGCAGAATGTTTATGCCCTCTCGAGGTTTCAATGAAGCTCTGAGATGTTATTAAGCGGCTTAGATGTCGCCTTTTATTTATACTTGCAGAGAGCTGCTTAAGGCTTGTTGCAAAATGATAAAAAAGGACAATTAGTGGGAGCCGGTTGACTCATCCCGCGCTGGTTCTGCCGTGCGTTGTGCCAGGATATGGAGCGAATTAAGGCATTTTGTGTCCTCCTCCTTAATGAATTCTCAGGATCAAAATCACCACGTTCTCTTTGGGTTGCGTTTCTATTTAAGGCCTGAGTTAGAGGGCTGACAAACAGCCCAGCTCTAACACGTGTGATGAGACAGCGTGATGCGCGAGAAGGCGATCAGCATTTTGCTAATGCAAAGTACAATTTTCCTATTGTTTTGCTACCACGGAACGTGGCAATGTGGGGGAGACGCAGCTGGGGGAATGAAAAAGAAGATAATTGGAAATTTATCACGGAATAGGTAACAGAAAAGCTCGAGCGATCACTTGATCCTTCAGTGCGTGAGTTGAGATTAACCCCGATTGCACTGATCCTCCGTGCAGTCCTGTGCTAATGCAGTAGCCAAATACAGTTGCATCCTACTGAAATTTAGGAATTCAGGAAATTATGGCAGGGATCTCCCCCAATACGTGGAGTTTCCAGATGTTCTTGTTCCTCTTTGTGTCTTAAGTGTCTTAGGGAGTAAGGCAGAAATGGGTTTAATGTCAACATTTCCTGGATTTCTTCCCTGCTTCTCCCATATCGTGTTAGACAGGGATCATCGTTGAGACAAATAAATAATACTCTGCCCTTATGGTGCATTTCCACAGAGGATCTTGAAACCTCCCTTACATTTCTCCAGTGTTCATTTTCCCTCCATCTTCCAGTTTCACAGGCAAAATAGCGCAGAAAAAGAGAAGGGATTGCTAAAAATTCATTAGCCTCTCAAATGAAATTCCTCTGGTTTAGTGAAGAGCCCAGCGAACCTGTCAGAGGAGCTGCTGCTCGTCCTCGCTGCTGCTTTTTAAGATGCAACGTTCAGCCCCAAACAGATGGGAACCTGTCAGCACAATGTGGAGAAAATCACCCATTTGAGCCATGGGAAGCTGCACAGCAGATAGGAAGTCACTGCAGCTGATTCCTCTCTGCTTCATGGTCTTTTTTTGTGCCATTTTTTTGCCACTTAACCAGGCTAAGCATTTTCATAGACCCTATTCTTGCATGGGACAAACCCCAGGAAAAACCTTGTTTGCAGAGGGAAGTTTGCAGCAGATTCAGGAAATGCAATGGGTTTTGGGGTTCTCCGTATGTTAAAGCATAGAGATTTGACCACCATAAATACCTGTTTTTTTTTTTCCAATCGTGGTTTCCCCATCAGAATTCATGTAGCTCCAAGAAACCGGAGGGGCTGAAGCAGGAGCTCTCTTTGCTCCAGGAATCCACGTGGTATTTCGGGACCTGCGCATGGATTCGGTGCTGCAGAGCAGTGTTGGGAGCTTGTTCACTGCTGCTTTCTTTAGAAATGTAAAACCAAGAACGTGTTTACTGACTGTTAAACTGAGGATTTTTTTTTTCCCAGAATAGGAAACATATTCTTTTCAGTTCTTTTTTTTTTTTTTCAAGAAAACAAATATAAAAGGCTTTCATTTTATTTTATCAACACAACCCTGCATTTCTATGTATTTTATGCAGAGGAAGAGGGTGGTGTTCTGCCAGCGCATGTTGAAGATTTTGTCAGGTTGTTAAAAAAAAAAAAAAAGAAAAAACTGTTAGTTTTTATGCTTTTTAGCTCAAATTGAGGAGAGAACCAACAAAAGAGAGCTCAGAGCTCAGCCACAGGGCAGGTGGTTGCAGCTCCCATGGGCTCAGCCCTTAGTCTGGCTGTACTGTGGGATACCCCCTTCTACCTTCCCCGTGTACCCAAGAAAATCAGTAAATAATATTATCCCCCTTGCAGACTCTTGGGTGAGAGAGTTTTGTGTTTTGCAAATATGTTTGCAGGTATTTTGCAAATACTAGCAAATTGCAATTTTGGAGGAAAGAAATTATTCCCTTCCTTGCTTTCCAGCTAAGGCATAAAGAAATTCAATATTCAATCGAGGGAGGCTTTCAGGAGCCCTAATTCCCTGCTCCCTGTTGTAGCCATGCCTCATTCCACAACAGTTGATAAAAATTGCAGATTCAGAGCTCTGCATCTCGTTGAGATTTTATTCCAGCAGCCACAGGCCCTTTTGTAGCAATCTGCTCCTCACTTGCTTTCAGAGCCATTAATTATAGTTCAGCATCCTGCTGTACCTGAGGGTGCAGCTGCATTTCCACTATACAAACTCTTGTTTATTTGCATAACAGCTAATGTATTTAATTATAAGGGTCCCTCTTATTTTTTCTGGGATGGGATTTAGTATGAAAGCTATTTGTTCAAGAGATGACTCTTTTTTCCAATCTTTGCTTATTGTGTGTTATAAAGTACTTGCTCTTCATGGAAAATAACGAATATTATTGCATGTATATATATATATGATAGAAAAGTCAAAATGAGAAGCAGGGTCAAGTATTGCTTATTCCACAGGGACCTGCTGCTTTTCTGCTCCAAGGAATATCCAGAACAAGGCATTCGGTAAGTAGAATTCTTTTACTGTGTTTAAATTCATTTATCATGCTCTGTATTAGATTAGCCCAAATGCTCCCAACTTGGGATGAATATACTGGGAAAGGAGCATGACGAGACAAGCAAATATATTATTTCTGTTCCTAATACTGCTACATCATCTTAGCCATTGAAATAAGATAGGCAAATGGTGAGGCTTGTTTACAGAAGGCAGCATGTTTTGCTTGGAAAATGATGCATTTATCTTCCCAAGCACAGGAAAGGCAAGGAAAATGCACGTATTCGCTATGGAATAGCCCCAGGCCAAGGAGTCTAAACAGCTGAGAAACCAGGAGCTTCAATGACTCCAAGCACCTCGCGCCTCCCAAATCACAGCCCTGTCCTACGTGTGTGAGCATCCCTGGGACTCAGTTATGTGTCTCTAATAGCGCTCGTACTTCCCTCTTGTAGGTGACATGAAGCAGCAGGAAATTACCCCATTTTCTGCGTTTCTACGTGATGCAGCAGTTTGCAAGGTAAGGGCATGCAAAGGGTTAAGCGTAAGCATTGCTCTGGCTGTGTTCTTATGAGCTATTCAGGGTGTAGCACAGACACAGCTTCAGCAAAGCTCCCACTGGACTTAATGTGCTGCTTTCTGTAGTAAATTGCAGGAGTGGCCTTTTACTGCAGTTCATAACCTCCTTTCAGGTACTTTATTAGGCTGATTTGTTCATACTTTGAATGTACGGTACAGCAGGATGCATAAACCACAGCAATATACCTAGAGATCTCCAATAACTAAGTTTAAAGTGATTTATATACATGAAATTGATACTAGTGCAGAGTATCTAGCAGAGTACTAGTACTAGTGCAGAGTATCTAGAGTATCCAGCCAAGTTGATAGTTTAAGCTGAAAAGTCTGCAAAAATCTTTTTTTTTTTTTTTTTTTTTAAAAAAAAGATCAGAATAAAATTAGAAGAAAATTATAGTTCTGATTCCAACCTCAATTACATGAGTTTTTACCCTAAGTCTATCCTGGGAACCTCTCCTGTTATGATGTCTTATTACTAAGGCAGAAAAGGGACACAAGGGATCTTTAGAGAAAAGCTCCTTAAACGGTTTGTATTTTTATAGTGTCATACAAGGTGAAAAGAATCCCCATTCCGCAGAGAAGTTTGTGTAACACAACTACTAATCCTTTGCATGTTTTATTTTGAAAACAAAGCAGTCCAAAAAGGAAGATTTTTTTTTGATATTAACACTGTGTTCCATGCAGATAATCCATAGTAAATACTTTGCATTAAAAGACAGTTAAAGTGCCTTTAGTTCCCCCAAATAGTCCAACTGTGCTGTAAATTCAAGTATGTGGAAAGTAGGTCTTTATTTATTAAGAATTTGAGCCAGGTCCTGCTCCCCTTGATGGCAGAAAAGCAGGGGGTTAAACAGCCGCTTTGGCGGGAGCAGGACCAAGGCGTTGCTTGTCTCTCCGTGGTTTATTTTCACAAGTGCCAAGCACAGACAAGTGGCCACGGGCCAGACCGAAGCTGTCACTTTGTGCCTGTTGACAGGCGGTTCCCTTGCACCCAAACAGCAGGCTGAGCCGTTGCCACAGCCTGCAAGGGCTCTCTGCTTGCAAAGCCAAATCAGAATCGTAGCAATTCGTTGCACTTTGCAACCCCTCGCAAACCAGCCGAGCAAGGGACTGCTAGCAGCCCAGCCCCTTTTATAGCTATAAAATACACAGGTCAATATACACACGTACATTAGTTTTCTTTGAAGGAAGCCCAGATGATCGGTTCATGTGAATCTAAAGTAAAACTTCAGTATTTGGCTACAGAAGCCACGTGATTAAAAGCGTAATCAAAACCGTTTTATGGCAGAGTTGTGTTCATGCTTTGACACTGGTGACTAGCAAGATTAACCAGCATCTTGAAGTCAACGGTGTGGCACAGATGGGACAGGAGTATCGATTCAGATGCATTTGAATTGGTGTAGCCAGCATTAAGCGTTATACTTGAGCCCAGACTCCTCTTTGCTATTTGCTTCAATACTAGAGCAGTACTCGGTGGCGATAAAAGATATTTTTTTCTTTCTTCTAGACATCAGCAATAGAACCGTTTTCCACAACAAAGTCACGTGCAAAGAAAATCCAGAAAATATTGCTCTCTGCTGACTCACCAGCTTCCCAGATGTGAACATCAAGTGCCTGGGGCTAAACCTCATGATGAAAGGTAGGACGGATTTTATTTTTTCCAACTTGAGACACAGCCTGGAAGTGCCTCGTTCCTCCAGCCTGGGCAGAGGCAGCTCCCTCACTGGTTATGCTGGGACTGTGGGTTGAAAATATTCAGCTCAGGGCCCACACATGACTATGGGCAATAACGTCTTAATCTGTTCTACCACAGTTAGAGCTGTTCATGAATCAGAGCCGTTAACATTGTACTCCACCTGACTCTGCCTCATGATATCCCCATAGCATATCCTTTAGTAAAAGGCGGACAAAACATCTCCTAGACACCCACAAAATAGTCTATCTGCTCTTTATTTTTTTTTTTTAAATAAAGCTCTTAAATTCCAGGCAGTCAGACCTTGGCATGTGCCCTGAAGTACAGATGCTTGATATGCTTCAGTCATTTCTGCACTGTGGCACTGGGATGCTGTTATTCCCCACCTAAATGTCTAGTCTGTTTTATTATTTTCCTCTTTTTTTTTTTTTTTTTGGATCTGTCTAAGATTCTGGCTGCAGTAACACATCAGTGATACAGCTCAGTACACACTAGGTTAAGTCTCTTTTCTTTTAACTTCGCAGCATTTTGCAATTGTTGGACACTGGCTGGTATTTTGGGGGGTAGGAGGGGAAGAGAAATACCCTAAAAACTGACTATGAACCTTAAGAAAAATAGTCAAAACAAAGCCATTATTTGAAAGCATTTAAATCCAGAGCAAATTCCCTACCAGTTTATAACCCATTCAAAGCAGATTAGATCTGAAGCAAAAACTAGATGACAGTGTGCTTTGAATTCATTCTACTTGAGGGAAACAGGGAGAAAACAATCTGGCAGCTGAAAACTTTACTTAGGAATAATGTTTATCTTCAAAATATCTCCAAAGAGAGACTGTGTGGGCCACAGCAACTTGGCACAACGCAGTCTGACTTACCCTGTTTGAGTGTTTTGGTGTCTTTAGGCCATAATAAGATGCAGCAAAAGTCTCCCTAGTGACTATGTAGGAAGAAGTATAATCTGGGGTCTAAATGCCACAGAGCATCCATATTTATCTTCAAAGGCTATATAAATTCAGCAGATGAGAAGGAAAACATTAATTAGACAGACCCTGCCTTTGGCAGTAATCATCCTCAGTGACAGCTGAACCAGCCAGTGGATAAAATACGTACCAAACATGATATGAGAATAAATAACTGAGGATCAAGAAGGAATTAAAAAAGAACAGAAAAAAAAAAAAAACCCTACAGCCCACACCATTTTTTTATTTGGTGGGGGAAAGAAAACTTTACCTTACACTGGACTTTGGACACTGTCTTTTTTTTTTTTTTTTTAATA
>VWPW01002743.1:0-10069 GCA_013389825.1 Crypturellus undulatus | reverse complement strand
ATAAATAAATGAGGAACAAAAAGGAATTAAAAAAAAACAGAAAAAAAAAAAAACCCTACAGCCCACACCATTTTTTTATTTGGTGGGGGAAAGAAAACTTTACACTGGACTTTGGACACTGTCTTTATTTTTTTTTTTTAATACAAACTTTCCTCAGTTTAGGGCCAAATCCTGCACCAGCCAGTGTCAGTGGAAGTAGGATAGGATATTTCTGAAGCTTAGTCATTAATTCTGATTGTAGAAAGCCCTGAGAGGTTTAGCATTGAAGTCCTTAAGGAGGGTCAAATCCTGGAATCATGATATCAGTACAAATCCGTGCCAGGAGTCTCCTACAGATGCAATCAAATATCCACTGACTTTAGTGAGCTTTAAACACTATGATGTTAACAAAGTGATTTTTAGATTTTTAATCGTACCGTGGCATGTATGCCTTCATTCTTTATTTATGTGAATTCCCATGAAATATGAGCTTGGATTTGCTTCAAGATTTAGCCCTTGGGAGAGCACTGCTTTTGATAGTGCTCTATCTCCTTCCTCTCTCATTAAAAGCTGTTCTGTTCCTGCTGGATTAGTGACAGTGCAAAAGGAATCTAAGATTTTTCACCCTCTGACTCCTTTAGATTAAGAGTCATAGTCGGTAATTTAGCAAAATAATTAGATGCTAGAAAGTGCTTCAAAGCCATTTGTTAACAAATAACCTGAAGGTGAATCTTCTGTTGGGCTTTGTCCTTAAAATGGACAAGATTTCTCCCTTCTCCTGGCACATCCAGTGCTTTGGTGCTAGACTCCAGGCAGGATCTGATGTCGCAACTCGCTGCCTTTGCTTCAGGCTCTGCCGTCTCCTGAGGAATCCAGGCAAGTGACGTCCTCGCGTTGCCCTGACTCATTCTTTTCAATGCTCCGGTGGGTCTTTTTTCTTCTAGTTGCCGTTTCTTTTCCAACAGGGGAAAGACTTTGCAATAGAATAGCAGAAGACTCCAACGCTTGGGACATGGGACATTAAAGACGCAGGGGAGGAAGCGCTCAGCACTGCTCCGCTTCCACAAAGCCCTCCTTCTCGTGGCTGCCGGCCTCCACCTCGGAATACGTGGCATGGTTGGTATGATTTCGGAATTTCATGGCAGGCCAGTGATGTGGCCTTCGCTGTGGACAGAAACAAAGATCCATCAGAAGCCGCGATAGAGCCTTTCACTCTGAGCCAGCTGGGAAAGTCGAAACCCAGTCCTGAAACAAAAACAGTGCTGCCTTTGTGACAGCTCAACATTTTATTAATAAAACCACTTCATGCTTAAGGAGCATTTACAATGCATCGATCTCACTGAACTGACCCCTCTAATAAGGTCAAAAGAAGGAGCAGAGGAAATGGAAACTGTAAGTGACTTCTCACATCAGTCTTGGAACAAGGATGGCCTGTGCCTGGCTTAATAGCCAAGGACTGCCACTGGCTTCCTGTGTCACCAAAGACAAATCATCTCTCTGTGTCTCCTCTTTATCAGCAAAACAGGGACTTTCTCAGTTGCTGTGGAGAGAGATGCATTAAATATTGGGAATTGTTCAGGTATTGAACTGATAGGGGCCAGATAGATCAATTCTCTGAAGCCTGACTCTTCAGATAGCCAGATGGAGGAAAGACAAGTGCTGTGACAGGGAAAGGCTGAGGGCTACATGTTGCTCCCTCTCTCCACAGCGGTTCCTATGCCAGGATTCAGCCCACTTCTGCCTGCCTCGGGAGCCTGTTTCAAGCCGTCTTTTGGCTCTTAACAGCAGATGGAGATTGTCAGACCCCCTATCTTTCTGAGAATTAAAATCTTGCATTTAGAGCATTCACACCACCACTTACAAATTAGCTGATGGCATAACATCTATCAGTTAACTCTGACAATTTTAGTCAACAAAATCCAGCTGGGCAATTGAAAAGGCAGCAATTTCAATTATGTCATAGCTCCAACTGAGTCCTCCAGCCAAGCTGTGTGCGCTCGCTCGTGCGGCGTGTGGAAGAGTCTGCTGTTGTCGGGGGGAAAAGGCAGTCTGTGAAAGGGAGCATATGAAAAAGTACAAAATAAAACGTGGGTGTAGGAGGAAGAGCGATGAGGTTTAAAACAGCACCAGCAACGAACTGCAAGCTGATGTTGTTGTGCTGATGGTTGCAGAGGGAGAGAAAATGACCTGTGATGCGGTTCTCCACTCACCTCGATGAAGAACAGGGCGGCATTTGACGTGGGATGGCTGTTGATATAAATTCCGGCGAGGATTATAGCGGCAATGAGCAACACGGCCAGAACGATCCCCACAATGGTACCCGTGTGGATGGGCGATCCTGCCTTCTTTGAGGGAAGGCTGCTTCCCGTTCCTGCAAAGAGAGGATTCCCTAAGGCTGGAATCACGGAGCTCTTGGTAAAAGAAAGGACAGAAAGAAAAAGCTAATTTTTTTCTCTCTAGATCACACATTTGAGCAACTTCACCCAATATTGGCTAGCTCGAAAGGGGAGTAAGGGATGCTCACTGGTAGATCTAGCCATTAGCTCCCATAGTAGGAATATACATTCTAGACCAATCTTGGCCTATCATACCTAAATAATACCTACAAATAATTCATGTGAAGTAAGCCCTTACCCTAAATTTATTGTTTGAGCTGCAGCATCAGATGGTCTCAATAGCTGTTTTGAAAGAAGATTAAACAACTACTATCCAGTAACCGCCTCTCCCGCCCCCTGCATCTATATTCTTTATATATTGGCTGCTCGCTCTGATGAAAGCCATTAGCCATATGCTGAGTGTGTCCTTAGCATGTCTTCCCCGCAGCCCTCCAGCTTGCCTTCAGTCCTTGGCTATGAATATTCAATCGCACCGAGCTACGGAGGGCGGATATAGCATATATTAACAGTGACATTACCAGCCATTTGGGGAGTAATTTGGCTGAAATGGGGAAGGTCATGGATTTCAAAGGCCTCTTGCCTGCAGAGTTGCTGCTTCTACACCCAGTTCAGCCAGTTTAACTTCTGGGAGCTGCTTTTGGTTAAGAGGGATGGGGCTTGTGGTTTGCATTTGCCCACAGTCCTTGGGAATGTCATTTCAGAGGCAGAAGCGCTCAGATCCTGCCCATATTCTGGAATTAGGAAGAGCATTATGGTCACAGTTCCCTTCTCTGTCCTTGGGGCTGATTAACACACTCGGATTGAGAAGGGATTTGCTAGAACAGAGGTGGAAAAAAACAGAGATGGGCTCATGGAAAGGACGCTTTTATGTTTGGCTTTTACGATGCTCTTTGGCATAGCAGGGGAATTCAAAAGCAGTAGGACTTTGCAACTACACGAAGAAGGAGAATTACTAAGTAAGACAAAAAGGAATCATCTAAGTTCACCTGTCAAATCTGAGAAGGTGACGAAAGCAGAAAAACAGCATCAGGCTGAAACAGATTGGTCTCACTTTTCACAGTCTGAATTGGTATTTAATCAGGGTAAGGACAAAGGATTTTCATCTTGATTACATCCTTCAATCTCAGCCTCTCCTGTCCGCTCTGCGGTCTGATCACAACTCTCCAACACATTTGATTTCAGTGTAACATGTTCTCACTTAGGAGGACCGTGAACAGGCAAAGAGAAGATTAAGGACTTACCATCGCCTCCTGCATACTGATTGAGCTTTGTATCGTCTGAAAGAAGAAAATGGGGAAAAAAAATACTTAGACTTCTATGATATTTTCCATTCTTGCCCCTCTCTGTTGTTCCTGCAGAACAGGAGGCCTTGGGCAGAACACACAGGACTTAACACCATCAGTGACAATTTCACCTCTTGGTTTGGTGGAGGAGAAAGGCATCCAGAAAACAAAACAGTAGTGACAGCAATTTGTGGGTTTCTTTGCAAAAGAGGCACCTGAAGCATAAAAATCTGCAGAAATCAGTCATTAATATGCCCAGTGTGCAATGCAGAATGATAAATGGATGTTGGATGGAGCCCCAACCTTGTGGGTGTCTATGTTCAGACTATGGCATTTGCTGAAACACGCTGCTAATATTGGATTTAGCCCAAATAAATCAAGGGGAATCCACAGCTGTCTTCCATGGGGGGCACAGAATCCAATGCCATTCTTCATTCCACTCTGAGAGCACCAGGATTTATCGTACAAGGCTTTATTCTCTCTTGAAGTTCACCACAACGGAGTGCTTGAGAATCCCGCTAAAAGCCTAATCCGGAATTTCTGCTGCTCAGACGCTTCCCCAAACATCCCCACGAGCAGCTCCAGCGGCCAGACTGGGTGGATGCAGAGGGCTGAGCCCTTCGCTCTGCCTGTTTCTGAGCTGCCTTCTCCAGATAAAGCTCATTGCTCGATGCAGCTGGCTGCTTTGTTTCCTTCCAAGATTACAAATTAACTTCATGCTCGAATATGTCACAAAAAGCCTCTTGTTCTTCTTCCAAGAATTGTCGACGAGTTGGAAAATAATCTCCGTGGTGGCGTTACGCTCCCGCTTCCTTTAATTGCTCCTTTCAAAGTCAACTCTGTCAGCCAGGCGCCCCGGTCCTCCCCCCGGCCCAACTCCTTCCCGTTGCTGAAGGACAATTACTAATGTTCCTTTCTATTTATTCTAATTAGCAGTTTGCGTTAGGGACTATTAAGCAGCAAAATTGAAGTGATACCTGCCGCTAGGATCCGAGGAGACAGCCCTGCGTTAATAGGGTTATCAAGCTGGAGAACAGGGGTGTCTCGAGGGAGAGCCGGCTCCTCGTTTGGAGCTTTCTCGGGCTGGAAGGAGCCCGTTCCGAAGCAGAGGACGAGCTGGACCTTGTTACTGCCAGTCATGGAGCACCAACAACCTCAATTCATCGGTGAGGACGTTACAAACATGAGGCCCTATTATGGTGTCAACTTTTCTTATGGCATTAGGGAATTATTATTAGGGAATTATTATTATTAGGGAATTATTATCCCCTGGGAAATAAGGGGGTTTGCTCTGTTATCAACTCAGGCTGCAGTGGAGCTGTAAAACTCTTCCCACTTGAAGGTTTGCGCTTCCCCCCTTCCCACAGCATCTTCATCTCTCCTCTTCCTCCATCATTCCCAGCCCTTCCCGCTGTCTTCTCCAGCCATCCCTGCCCTTGCGCTTCCACAACTGCATGGCCGGGAATATTAGTGCGTTTTCTTGGGTATTAACTGGCTTCATTAGGCATCAAAGACCGCTCAGGAGTGAGTGTTGAGGAGGGGTGTCCCCGCGGCAGCTGCTCGCCCCATCTGGCCCTACCTTCTGTGGTGAGGCTGCCGATGAAAAGCGGGGACGTGGAGGTGGTGACGTCCTCGCCGAACGGCGAGAAAGAGCTGTCAGGCGGCGCCGAGTAGCGGTCATCTTCCGCTAAATCCTCGCACGTCTTCTCATCTGACTGGGAGGAAAAAGGAAAAAAATGACTTCTGTTTCTAGGGATGCTCCAGCAAGAGCTACAGGTGAGACCCGCGATTCCCAAGCCTTTGGGGTTGGGAAGGGGGAAGGAGGGAATATGGTCCAGATGTGCTCGGAGAAGCACAGGGGGGTCACCTAGCAGTGGGAAAAATAGGTGGAAAACTTTGGGAAACACTGAGGACAAATGGCCGTGATCTGGCAGGGTTTTCCGCTCTGGCTTCCTTGCATGACCTTAGCACAAGTCCCGTGACTTCCCTTCCCTCCCTGCGTCCTCTTGGTAAACATGGAACAAAGCTGAGTCTTCAGTGGGGGAAAAAAACACGAAACCCAAAGCAGAAACAGATGTTTCATTAAAACTGCTCTTTCCGAGACAAAGAAACTAGCTCAAGCAACGCAGAGGCAGTTGCACTAACAAGGACAACAATCACAAGGGCTAATTTCTTCATCCTTCAGCTTGAAAAATAGTCGTGATTCAGAAGGTGGGAGAGAAAAGAATATCCCAGTGGACCCAGCTTGCACCATGACTTAACTTGTTTGGCACTTCTGCTGCACCCATCAGCACAGGAGCAAGACCAGCAGAACAAGGACATGCAACACCAAGTTAGATGAAGCATCTAATTGCAGAAAAGCAGGGGAAAATGTGCCCTGCAAGTGTGTCCTGGTCCTGCTGCAATGGGGAAGGGAGCTCTAAGGGCTCCTCGGTCTGTTGCAGAGCAGCACAGGCCAAATGGAGCTCAGAAGGATTTGGGGATACATCCCAAATCTTGGGATACATCCCCTGTCTTTAGTTCTTAGCAGCCTGTGTAGAGGACGTGCAAAAAAAATGGCTTTTATCATCCTTCAAGCAGCCAAAACAAACTGGAAAACAGACTGTTTGGATTATGTTTTTGCACCTGTAGCTAAATGTCTCATTGTAAGAGCTGCATCATACGTCGTAAGTGCTGTTACCAGCCAGCAAAAGCCACATTGCATTGGAATCCCATCGGCCTAAGGATGTGGATCGCTGGATCCTACCTTCTGGCCGCAGCCGTAGGACAGCCACTCCTCCCGGTACCGGTCAAACCCACTGGAACATCTGCAGGGATGAACAACATGAATCTGCAGCAGAAAAATCCCTGCGAGACCCAGCAAGATGAGCACAAACGATGCCCATTTGACCCTCTACATGGGCATCATTGCTAGCAAGGATTTCCGAACGGCCTTTGAATCCCAAACACTTCCCAATGGGCACCGTGTCTAGATCCTTAGACAAACACATATCAGAGGACTGGAAAGATTATACACAAGTTGGTCTCCAAAGACGTGCAGTTTCCAATACAGCTGTGCTGGAAGGACCCAAATGTTCCTCTTTACGGAGGAGGAAAAGGGTCAACCCTGCTGCTCCAAGGGAAACAGAGACACAGAGAAATGGGAAAAATATATAGACTGCGTTTGACTTTCCATTCTCTGGACTCTATGCCAGAGCAAGGCCATGATCTCTGTGACTTTATTTTTCAGCAACATCTGCACAGGAAAAGCAACATTAAAGAAATTACAGGCTGCATCGAGAAAACACCAACTAGCGAAATCTCTGAAAAAAAACGAGGGAATGAACCGAAACCCTGACCTTTGCAAAGCCCCTGGGACTACCAAGGGATGAATCAGGGGTTCAGCTCATCCATGCAGTCATTTACCCAAGTACCAGCCAACAAACGAGGTGAAGCCACAAGATCTTGAGGTCCTGCTGAGTCACCGAGCGCTTTTGTGCTGACGCAGAGCAATTAGGGGCTCAGCAGAGCAACATTGCAAACCGCACGGCTAAAAACAAGCTAAAGGGAAAATCTGGGGTTAAATCATTGAGCTGGGCTCAGGATTTGAGTTCAAATCCTATCAGCCTCCTCGGAAAAATCATGTTGGCTTTGCAAAACCGGCCGAGCTGAAAGGCAGCAAGATGGCAATGGACTTGCTCAACGGCTGCTGCTAACTCCAGCCTCCCCAGTGGGTAAAACTCTTGCCGTTTGTATTTGCCATCCACGTTCTTCACTGCCTACGTGCGGTTACGGCCGCGGGAAGCAGGTATTCCAGCCAAAGCATCCAGGAGGAACCACAACACACGCGCTAAGTGCAAACACAAGCAGCTGTGTCCTCCGAGCTGGAGCTGCCTATGCCGTGAATGTGGAATAAGGACGTTCTGGAACACCTGGGTTTCGGACCAAACAAGATCCAGACCGACACGCTGCATCCCGGCGCTTGGTTTTGCTACCAAAGCCACATCTGGTTTCGCACATCTCAGCTGCAAGAACATAATATCCTCTCATCTGAGGCCACCAGCTGAGCAACTGTCACTGAAAAATGATGTTCCCCTGGCTCTGGTGATATTCCAGCCCCAGCCCACTGAGAGGCAATGAATCAACACTGATTTATAGAGCAGCTTCGCCGATGGCTCGGGATCTTTCTCAGCTCCAGCTGCCACGGACCTACCTGCTGAGGCCTCGCTGAGATTGTTGCATGGAGCACCTGGAGCGAGGTGACAGGGACAGCAGCAAAGTAGGTGCCCTGGGGAAGGATTGGGAGGATTCCCGAAGCAGGGACGTGGCTGTGAGGATCTGTGTTACTGGGTCCTCTCCCCTGCCGCCAGCTCCAAATAAATATTTCAGCAAAAAATACAGACCTCATTAAACCCTCACGTGCTCCCCTTGAGCTGAAGGAGGAGAGAGACCAGATCATCCCCTCCCAGGGATGACAAAGTGGCTCCAAGTTCTCCATTTGCCCCAAAACTCAGCCCAGACCAGCGCCTACAAGCCTGTCTCGCTTCCCCCCAAATAAAAGCCTTAAGGGCACGAAACGAGGCCGGCTACCTCTGCAGGACGTGGCACCAGCTGCAGTTGAAGGTCAGCTCGGAGCTCTCGCAGGTTTCGCAGCTCTGGTGCTGCAGACAGGCTGCAAAAGAGAGAGGAGACGCAGGGCAGCCGGGAGCACCGGGAAGCGGCATCGGCAGCGCGATGCATCCCGCTCCGTCTGGGCAATGGGTTTGGAAGAGGAGTCCAGCAGGAGGGACTTGGGGACCTACATGACACCTTGGAAAGAGCCGTTTCCCAGCGGTTTTAATGTGTCCCCGCAGGGAGACCCTGATGGCCGGGTCCGGGTCTGTGCAGCCAAGACCTTATTCTCAACCAGCTGCCATGGAGGGGAAAAAAGCACCTCTTAAGGGAAACCCCTATATCCTGCACACTTGTATTTATGATCTGCCTCGCAGTAACCCTGCTGGCTGTTAAAATGGTCATAAAACACGCCGAGGAACGCAGAAATGCCCTGGTGCACCCCCAGCACATTTACTCTCCACTGCACATGCCGATGTGCCCCACATGCGTGTGCGTGTCCTCAATGCACCCAGTTAGCAGGATCCTCTATGAATTACATCCCAGGATGACCGTGGGGGCTTGCAAACGCCAGTCGGTGCCGGGTGGCAGCGCCGGGGCTGTCCCCTTCCAAGGGACATGGCACAGGGGTGACAAGGGCCCCACTTACTGGGCAGGGGGGTGAACTCCACGGCCGCCCGGCTGCTGATCTTGCTGGTGTCCAGCTCCACGCGGTGGTACTCGTAGATGGTCCGGCGGCGCGACTCTGCAGCGGGGATGCAAAGAGACAGCGCTCCTGTTTTCCCAAGGAGAAGCCTGCATGGAGCTCCCGCTGCCTCCTCTGCTTCCCGGGTGGATTCTCCCCACGTGGATGCACCCAGGCCTCGCGTGGAGCTGCACAGCACATTGCCTGGCCCTCGTTTACAGCCTGGAGCCTCCCCCGGACCGAAATCCTGCCTGGTTCCCCCCACTGCAATTCCCAGCCCTTCCAAAGCCGCCTCCTTTCCCGGCTCCCCCCGGACCAGGGGACCAGAGGGTCCATCCCGCACTCAAGTCCTCCCGGTTTCTCTCCCTCTGCCACTAATTTATTGCTGGCAGCAGCCGCGATGCTTCCCTGGCTCCGCGCCCCGAGGGGGATGATCCAAGCGGTGCTTCCAGGCGGCTCCAAGGCGCTCGGCACCAGGGAAGGGGCAGCACAACAGGCTCTTCCCTCTCCTGTCCGAGCGCCTCGTCCTTCTCCTCCTCGGGATTTGGCTCTGGCACCTCCGCGCTGGAGCAGGCGCGGGGACGGGGACACCGAGGGGCTGCTCCACCCGCCCTGCTCGAGGGTTTACCCGAACGGGCCATAAACGAGGGCCAGATGGTCGGTGCCGTAAATAACGAGCAGAAGAAGCAGCACCAGGTGCCGCGCGGGAGGCAGGAGTGAAGGCAGCAGCAGGACTGTCCCCCGCGTCCCTACTATGTCCCCGGAGCACCCGTGTCCCCTGCAGGCAAACCCATGGGCGCTGTCCCCATCCCATCGGGATGGCAGGCAGGGAAGCTCACAGCATGGCGCAGGGCTGGTGCTTGGAGCATGCAGGATGCATTTGGGACATGCATGGGCTTCTTGCTTAAAAAAAAAGAAGAAAGAAACAGCCAGACACCCCAAACTGGTGCACGGGAGCCCAAACCCGCCGCTCACTCACCGGGCACGTCCGGAGCCGGGTTGAGGATCATGAAGGCGTCGGAGAGGCCGGCCTTGACAGGGTGCTGCGTGGCGCTGATCCGCAGCACCGGCACCGGGATCTGCAGGGGGAGAGCGGGTGACATGGGCCCGTGTCACCCCAGGGACTGCAGCCCATG
>VWPW01002740.1:16800-43529 GCA_013389825.1 Crypturellus undulatus | reverse complement strand
ATTATTATTACTTCGTTCATTTCTGAAGTGCCCCCTCAAGCTCGCGTTCACACACCTAGCGGCGCGGAGGGAGAGGCGGCGCGAGCGCTGACACTATGATAAAGATTGAACCTGCACCCCCGAAACTGCAAAATGTAACTGCTCCGAAATTATTTTTTCTGCTGCGCTTCCCAGTTTCAAGATGTGCTTAAATCTGCAGTTCCTTTGCACTTGTTTCCGGGAATTTTGGTGCTGTTTTTCACTTAAAGCTTCTGCATAAAATGAGGATGGTGACACACTTAGACCACAGTCCTTCTCCAAGACCAGTTCTCCAGAATTACAACCCATAAGCTTTATTCTGTGCTCTGCCTTTTTTTTTCTTCTCCCTTCTTTCATTTTATACCAATAGTTTATTCAATACTTAACGTGTGCGTTTCTACTAGAGTCACCTAAATCCGCGTTTTTGGGATAGGAGCCCCAAAAGCTCCAGTATTTGGTTCCCCAAGGAAGTTACCTCTTATAGCCCCTATTGCTGTAACTGATGGTGCTGGGTGGCAAGAGGTTACAGCACAAAATTGGTTGTTTTCAGGTTTATACAAATATCTAGGACATTTTTTTCCCCTCTCCATATAGACGGCACTCAAATATTTTGGGTTAGATGTTTTAAGAGCAACTTTACCCATCGGGATTGACCTGCACGTTGCTACATGTGGGAATTACTGATTTATGGAGCCTGTAACAGCTCTCCCGGGAGCACCATATGGGAACGGACTGTCTTGCACAGCAGCCCCACAGCAAAGGAGGGGGAATAACGTGGGGTTACGCTGCCTCACAAGGGTTTAAGCCCAGACTATAGTTACACAATGGGGTTAGTTTAATACAGGGATGGGCTTGGGGGTTTTAATTCCTCGAATTTTTAAACTGGAGAGGAAGATGGTGGTGGACGCAATGAATCACTTGTATTTCACAATGCAAGGAGGTCGTTTCCCTTTTTCTCTGTTTTTTCTTTCTGAGAAATAAAAATAAAGACCGCCCTCCCACCAGTGAAATAACATTAAAACATATCTCTCATCCTCCTCTTTTTTTTTTTTTTTTTAAGCTTTTTAGGGTCTTACTCAAACTCGATACGGGAATGCTTCACAACAGGAATTTCAGCAATCTGAACAGAAAACTAATAAAAATTAAAAAAAATACTAATANGGATGAGTGGTCGGTGAGGTGGATTGGGAATTGGCTGGATGGCAGAGCTCAGAGGGTGGTGATCGGTGGTGTGGGTCCAGTTGGAGGCCTGTGTTGAGCGGAGTCCCCCAGGGGTCAGTCCTCGGTCCAGTCCTGTTCAATTTGTTCATCAACGACCTGGATGAAGGCACAGAGTGCTCCCTCAGCAAGTTTGCAGATGATACGAAGCTGGGGGGAGTAGCGGATACTCCGGAGGGCTGCGCTGCCATCCAGAGGGACCTGGACAGAGTGGACAACTGGGCGGTCAAAAACCTGATGAAATTCAACAAAGCCAAGTGCACGGTCCTGCACCTGGGGAGAAATAACCCCAGACACCAGTACAGGCTGGGGACCGACCTGCTGGAGAGCAGCTCTGCTGAGAAGGACCTGGGCGTCGTGGTGGACGACAGGTTGACCATGAGGCCGCAGTTGCCCTCGTGGCCAAGAAGGCCAATGGATCCTGGGGTGCATTAAGAGGAGCGTCTCCAGCAGGTGGAGGGAGGGGATCCTGCCCCTCTGCTCAGCCCTGGGGAGGCCACATCTGGAGCACTGTGTCCAGTTCTGGGCCCCACAGGACAAGAGGGATGTGGAGCTGCTGGAGAGAGTCCAGCGCAGGGCCACGAGGATGATCAGGGGCTGGAACATCTGCCCTATGAGGAGAGGCTGAGGGAGCTGGGCCTGTTCAGCCTGGAGAAGAGAAGGCTGAGAGGGGACCTGATCTGTGTCTATAAGTACCTCAAAGGAGGCAGTGAGGAGGATGGGGTGGCCTCTTCACTGGTGATCACTGACAGAACCAGAGGAAACAGCCACAAACTGAAGCACCAGAAGTTCCCCAGGAACTTAAGGAAAAATTTCCTGCCAGGGAGGGTGCCAGAGCCCTGGAACAGGCTGCCCAGAGGCTGTGGAGTCTCCTTCTCTGGAGACCTTCAAGACCCGCCTGGACGCAGCCCTGTGCCCCGTGCTCTGGGTGACCCTGCGTGTGCAGGGGTTGGACTGGGTGATCCCTAAAGCTCCCTTCCAACCTGGAGCATTCTGGGATTCTGTGATCCTACAGCAGTGACCGAAACTCCAACCAATTCTTCCATGTAGGTGCTGGGAGATCCGAGCTGTGAAGGAAACACTAGTAACTGCACTGCTGCTTCTGTAGAGCAGAGGGTTGGTGAGATGTCAGAGCTGACGTGGACTGATCAAATACAGATGTCTCAATGACCATTAACACTGCTTTTCTGAGCTTTATGTTTAAGAAAGGGCTGTTAAACTCATTAGAAGCCGGAGCTGAGCTATCAAACTCTGTAACAATATCAGCTCATTTAAAACATACCCCACGTTCAAGTCACAGACACCTTAGGAAAGACATCGCCAAGAGCAGAATTAGCAGTTTCCCGAAGAGAAATTCCCCTTTAAAATCATTAAATCTATGGAAAAAAAAAAAGCAGTCAAAACGGTACTCCAAGTACAACCTTTAAATGCAAGACTTCTGTTTACAACAGTTGTCTTTGAATCCTTTCAGTTGTAAACTATACCTACTCCAAAACGTAAGGTCAGGAATTAAGCTTGCCTTAAACATACAAGTCCAGCTTAGCAGTTCTGTCTTGGTACTCTGATCTTCAGAAGGGGAGCAGGGAATTCTCCCTCTGGAAAATTAAAGTGCCACTTTATAACACGCTTTTTGACGTTTTCTATAACATCGCATAGAGCCTCCGGTTCAAAACAGACCAAGAAAGCATCAGGGCGCTGAGAGACCAAAGAACAAGGGGAGAGAAAGTACAGTGAAAAGTCAGTTTAATGAAATCTTGCATGACAAATTATGGCAAATACCATAATGAGAATTGTTCAGGCTAGAGAGGATCGATGGAAACGGATCTGCAAATATGTAATGGGTCAAGACAGGGAAAGGGAATAAACTGTTGTCTGCACTCACTGGGAGAGGAGCGAGGCCACCTGCGGAAAGGGATCTGTTTAATGCCAGAAATACCAAAGCAATGGAATTGACTGGGAAGAAGTCCCACTTTTTCTTATTATTTCCCCACAGGTATATTTAATTTACTGGATACAGGAGGTTTCTTTTCTTGGTTTTAATAATGTCACCATTCTCATAACACTCCCTCTACACAAGCGTTCATNTGGTTTTAATAATGTCACCATTCTCATACTCTCTCTACACAAGCGTTCAACTTCATTTCAGCCTTAGTGTCTTTTTTGCTGCCCCGGGGGAAATTTGAAGATTTTTGTGGCCACATCAGTCAGCAGCAAGAACAAGAGAAGCAAAATTGCCAAATGCATCCATTAACAAGGGCCCTTTTTCTTTATGTTAAAGGTTTTAATGAAATTCCCGAATACACCTCGATCCGACAACCTTACACAGATCTTTCAGAAGACAAGGGCATTGTCTGGTTTTACTTGTCATTAGTTCATGAGGTTTAAGGCAGAAATTGTCTGAGAGTTTCACTCCTACATCTTGCTGTCAGGGCTTTGATTTATGGCCAATTCTGGTACTGGTCTGCAAGCCATAAAGTTTGGAACAAATATAAAATATTTTCCTCTTCATTATAAATATAAGCAAGGCTTCCCTTTGGAATAAATTTGTATCAGTAAATAGCTGATTTTTTTAAGTTTTATTTTTAATTTTATTTTTAAGGAATGCCATAGGTGACACCACTGAACTCCCTCCAAACAAACATGCTTATTCCGTTCTTCTGAATCTTCGTGCCCCAATTTCATTCATATTTAGGTAAAACGCCTCAAAGTGAGACTCTAGACAGATCCCCAAATTATTGGAGTCGGGGACCAGGAAATAACAGCTGTTTTTTCACAATTAGGCCCTGCTAACAAGACACCTTATTAATTTTAATGGTCTTTATGCTGACAATTAAAAGCTTTACATGGAAAGTTTAAATCTGGTTATCGGTGTAAAAAGATCCAAGATCCAAAATGCAAAGCACTTGTCTGAAAAGACTAGAGTTCCCCAAAACGTACGATGCAGAAGAACAGTTGTGAGGGAACACGTTACCCTTTGTTAGCTACATAAGAGTGCAATGGTTGTGCATGGTTTAAAAAGGGAAAAGTAATATCTACAACTAAGGAGAAAAAAAAAATGCAAAAATTCATGAGCAGTCCCGATCTATGAGAATGCAAAAAGCAAAACGAACAGCCCCCGATAGCTGAAGTCTCCAACAACAGTTAGCAACGGACAAGTAAAATTAAATGTTCTCTGGACTCCCAGCAAAAAGTATCTTTTCATTAACATAAAGGCAATAAGGGCTGTTTTGACATTTGAATCATTTCAAAGATGCTTTTGTGCTACAGATTAGGGGTTCAGTTTCTGCTTATGCTACATTAAATACATCTCCCTTCCCCCTCCATTTCTTTTTCATTTTTGATCTCTTTAACCTACCGGAAAAAGAGCAAGTAAAAATTATCTACCAATCATCTATGTACAAAGGAAACAGAACGGTCTGGGGGGTTCGTAGGAAATTCACCTAGTCACTGTTCTTAAGTGACTACTAAATTTCAACTTTGCTGGATAAGAATATACCATATGTTTTAATAACAAAATAAAACTCAACTTTCCACATAAAAGGCCCAATTAGAAAACATCCAAAGCAAAAACTAAATTGTGGTTACAGCAGGAGTACTTCAGAATTACACACAGGAAAACACGTTCTTGCTTTTATTTTGGTGGAACAGAATACAATATCCTTCAGCCCAAACTATTCCGAGCTGGCAATATTACCTTTTTTGTTCATGCTGCAAGACTTCAGGAAACAGAATAGGGACAGGAAGGGTTAAAATTTATTTTCTGTTTAAGGCCATTCATTCAGCGAGATATTTTAAAGGGTACTCGACTTTAAGCATGAAGAGTTGCATTGACTTCAAGAAGATCATTCATGTATGGGAGTCAGGCAAGTGCTTAAATAGCTTGTTGAATCAAGCCATTAAGTGACAGCTGCTTTTAGACAGATTTATTTTAATGGCTGCCCCAGCTCATCACATGAGCCCACTTTATCCTTCCGAGGGCAAAAAACTGTTTCCTCATCACCTTTTCTGACCGTTTAACCTGTACGCCTCCTACACTTGACTGTAGCCACAGAAACATATAATTTTCTAAGAAAAATTGTATGCAACATCTATTATATATAGTGGCTTAGCTCTCCCTTAAATAGTAACAGAAAAGAACAGTACAAAACAATAGTTTCACTTTTTCAACACACAAGAGCATCTTATTGAAAAACTAAAATAAAAAAGTCTCACCACAATATAAACCCCCAAATAATAATAATGGAAATGGGAAGAAAGGAGTTAACAAAACATCCTGTGGACTTTTAGAGACTCCCATTAACGCATTTAAAAGCCTTCCTGGTGAACCACAAGGTCTTTTTCCTCTCCGTTTACAAACCCACTCTATAGGGAACAACAGTGTCCACAACCTATGGTGGGATTAAAAGGTAAAAACAAAAGCTGCTCCATCTGCAGTCCAGAAGAGACCGAACCCAAGAGGGCAGTGAGTGAGCACAGGAATGGAGCAGGACAAGGTTTCCCTGCAGGTGGCAAAAACTTGTAAGGGGAAATAGGGGTAAGAAAGCAGAATTCAAGTTGGAACCGTGCTGGAAAGTTCTATCTCGGAGGCCTGCAAGACATGAACTACTGAAGAAACAGTCAAAAGGTCCCAATGAAAAGCCGTGAGAAGCTGTAATGTGCCATTTCAATTACAGGAAAGAGGGGAAATGTTTGGATTTTTTTTTTTGGCTCATCAATATGATGAGCTTTCATGTCCCAAACCACATTCAGGTAGTTTCCAAGTCTGCTTTTTTTTTTTTTTGTGTGTGGAATCTACTGATCCAGACCAAAAAACCAAACAAACAGAACAGGGATGCACAGTTCTTAAGTCCTGGAGCTTTCAACACTGCCTGAAACAAGAGCTGGCCTGGGGTATCCAGAGAGTTGCCTGCAAGATGATGTTCATAGCAGCCTTGCAAGCAGATCGGCTCCTTTCTGCTATGTGCTGCCCACGTTCTGCCCATCACCTTCATCGTTAGGACCTGGAACAGAGAGAGCAATTCTTTGTTATCAGAAGTATCTGTCCTCTGTTGCTGGCCTTATACTAAGGGACCCCCATTCTGAGGAAACTCAGATGTAGGATTTCAGTGACAATAGAGAAAAAAATAGAGATTTTCCTCTTATTTCTTCCTCTCCAAACTAAGTTCTGTCCAACAAAAAAAAAATTATGTTCTTTACCAACCTGGTTTGAGGATCTCGATAGCATTCAGAGAAATCTGTGCTGCTGTTTCCACCAGGACTGCCTCTCCAAGCTCCCCCACTGCTTTTGTTCATGCCCATTCCCCTTTATTCCTGCTCTAAGTCCAGATGGAGGAGTAGCACAGATGACTCCAGTCAAGACTACAGCAAGAAACCCCTCCAACTGATGACCGGGACCTTTTCAATCACAACTGTCCCCTCACGTACAACTACCTCAATTACACTCTTCCCATGTCCCTTCCGTAACCAGGAAAATTGGTGTCTTTCCTGCTTACCACTTCCGACGGATCCTGAGGGTGCAATGACATCATCATCACTGTCTTCCTCGTTTGATTGTGTTACCTCTGGCTCAGGTGCTACATTCTTGACCTCCTGCTCTTGTTCCACTCTACTTCGCAAAGCCAAGATCCGATGGTGTAATGCAGCATACAACTGCCCTGTATCTTTAGAGCTTGCCTATGTTTTATATATACACATATATAATACATATATTTTTTCAAAAACAGTAAAAATTTGTAAGCAATCTTTTTATTCTGCTACAAGTCCTGATGTGATACAAGGCAATCATGACAAACATTTCACATTCCACTTTTCATGAGGTCTTTCAAACTATATCTGAATTAGATGTAGTATACTTGGTAAAATGCCAGTTAAATTCAACTGTGACGGGAGTATATTCCTACATAAAGGATTACATGCAATCCTTGTCATCCAGGAGTCATTCCTTTCCTTTCCATCCCTAAAAAGCTTCAGTTTTAAGTTAAAGATCATAAAAAACTTGTCTGGCATAAGATTTTCTAGGTTTGCCCTCACTCAACTTCACACATCGGTTGATCATAATCAAATCACATAACTGTTTCATGACATACTGCATATAATTGGATCCAATTTAAGTGTTTTAGTAATTCTGATTGCTGTTTTGCCAATTAGCAGGCACAGAAATCAGTTTAATTGGCCCGTTACTGTCTGCCGGGAGGGTGGGTGCATGTGCACACACACAAGCTTGTGGCGCGGTCAGGGGGAGGATTGGGAGACAAGCAAGAAACCAATACTCACTGATATAAGGAAAACTTTGACTCCCTGGTCCTCTGTATCCATGGCTGTGATCCGGATACTTTTCTCGCTGGCTTTGTCGATCTGCATCTGAGCCCAAAGCTTGGTATTTAAGATTAACCTGAGACTCCCCTGAGTCCTCATCACTAGAGCAAACACAGATGATAAGTGGAAAAAAAAAAAACAAAACAAGAAAGTCAAAAGCAGGCAAAATGACATTTTTTTAAAATTATCTGCAAGTCTCTTTATAAGGAATATCAGATAAGGAAAAAAACTTAAAATAGGGGTCATCTTCTGACTGTTAATCACAAGACTGCGGCCTATTAAAGAGCACTGGATATGTCTAAAGATATTTGAAAAAATAAACATGCCCCAAATCTCCTCCCGCAGATTAGTGTCATTAATCACTGTTCAGTGATCTGAGCTGCTAACCTCAGGCTAATGCAAATTCCTGCCAGTTGGAACAACTGGGCATCATTCAAAGAGATGTCCCAGAGTCCCAGGGAACAGGGAGCGTCCAGGAATCCCTCTTTACAGTTCCTCTTACCCAGTCGAGACTGTAAAGTCCCATCGTCCGTTGAAGCCATGTCATTGAGTCTCAGAAGTCCTCGGCCTCTTTCCACCCAAGACTGAGAGTTTTTATCAAAAACAAACAATTTGCATTGAATCTGTAAGAAAAATAACAGTTGACTGAATCAGTAGTAAGAATCTATAAATGGAGGGCAGGAGGTAAGGGTATAAACCTCTTAGATTTATATTAAAAGTCTGCATGTTTTTCTTAAGGATATGCTTAAGTTAATAGACATATTTGACTTAAAGAACAACTGCCATGAGAAATAAATCACTGTTGAAATCAGAAAGCTTTGAATCACAAATGAATGTCCTTCTAAAAGATCCCCAAGTCCAACAAGTACCTGGACACACACTCCTGAGTGCTGTTTTATGGTTTCTGCTAGGCAAGAAACCAGACTGCTGCATCACGATAGCCCACTCTGAGTTAAAATAATCTGAAATAGCACAATAATTAAAGTACTTAAATATTCTTTAAGTAAACTGAATAAAATACTTTTATTTAAATAATGAATTGTTCTGCAGAAGATAGAAGCTTTTGTGTCATTGCTTGAGGAAAGCACAAGAAAGATTTGCAAAACAGTTGTCTAGATGGTCCAAGCTGTGAATTTTATTCAGAAAGAGAAAATTAAGAAACAATAACATAAGCACCTGAGCATAAATATCCACAGTTTCCATTTTAACCCAAGAAAGTAGCACATATAGATATTAGAGGATGGGCCAATTGTAGAGAATCAGGCAGCACTCATCTGCTGGACAACAATATGAATCTCACAAATGTAAAATTTCTCTCTGCTTCTCCAGTTTCTTACCTGTAACACGTTACTTTCAGCTTCCTCCCCAGTAATCACTTCTACTTTTGCCAGTAAACATTTCCTTGCTGTTGCTTTAGTATATGCTGCTGCAGACTCTGCCAGCGATTCTGAAATATTATTAGCTGAACAACATTTTGAAAGTTTATTTTTGAGAACAAATTGCATAATTAGCAAAGATTTATAAAGGTCTCACAAGTATACCAGGATTTAGAGAAACAAGTACAGAAAACAGACTAGAAATAGATTTGAAGTTTAAAGCAGTCTGTCTGTCTTTGAGACTTGCTATAAAAACAGAGGAAGATGTAAAGGATAGGAGATAACTTACTGAAAATGTTATCCTTACATACTTGTATTTTTTCCTACACACAACTATACAAAGTTGCTAGTACATGGACACATTTGGATCGGCAGAGCTGATACTGCTCCCAGCTATACATGTATAAGGTGTGATTCAGTTTCCACTTCCACATTGTCTCACAGCTGTTTGCTGGAGAAAATTCATAACTGACAAAATTTCCAGAAAATCTTGACAATTTGAAGAATTTGAAGAATGACAGAAGTCAAGAACTTAGCGGACAGCTCCTGGTTCAAACCACTTGGTGTTTACCTTTCTCTGGTGTGGCTTCCTGAGATGATGATTCAGACCCAGACTCTGTAGCAGCGTTCTCTTTATTACTCTCTGTACTACCATCATTTGATTTTGGTGGACTCTTTGCAAAATAAGAGATAAACAGAAGAAAGAATGCATATCAACTTCTGTTTTATGGAAAAAAAGCCTCTAGAGCAATTACTGGAGGAAGCCCCTAGTGTGTATTAATCATACAATGACAAAATGCCACAGATGACAGGCCCAGTACAAGCTGTATTATTGCCCTAACCATGGAGCCAAATGCAGCCTGACCTAAAAATAATCATTTTTCCCTAGAACTAAAACTGAATTTCAACCCTGTGTTCAATGAACCAAAGCTATTTCAGCTACACTGCAGCTCAAGATATACTTGACTGAACTCTCTGTTCAGTGGGTAGACAAATATGAGCTGCATGGTGTTAATGCCTCCCTTTTCCACCAGCATAACAAAACAGCGACCACTAGCAGTAAAGCACTGCAAGTTACACCTTGAGCTGGTACACAATAAGCACAGAATTCCCTGAATCTCATCGGAGATACCTGTCATATGGTTGGGCTTCAGATTCAGTCACTGAGGAATTCACATTAATGAACCTGTAACGCAAGATACTGAGAAAATTACTTACTAGGACTCGTTCACTCATGTTCTGTCCAAAAACAAATTTGTTGCTGGATGCATCTGCACTGTTTGTAGAGTTCTCTAGACTGAAAGAAAACAAACAAAAGCCTCCAATGTTTTAATCAGAAAAATATCTATGTATCCTTTACTGATAAAAACTCCTAAAACACAAAAAATTCTCACTGGCTTAAGAAAAAAAGTAATTCTCAGAAGGTTTTGGTGAAGGAACTTGCCAAGTGTTTTCTGTAAACTCAAGTAGATAGAGGAAAATAGAAATAAAGGAAAATCACAAATAATTTTGTATATAGACCAAAAAAGCTGTGCTATAGAGTTCTCTGTAGTCTCACCTGGAACTGATGTATTGTAGAAAATAATTTGTTGCAGAAGGTGTGTCTGATGTTGGCAGACCTGCATTCTGCACGTCAGCCGTTTCATCACTTTCATCTCCTAGCTATAAGAATAAATTTATTAGTAATAAATTCATTAGTTTTAACTGCCAACCATAAAATTATCAGTATTCTTTTTATTATTCTTTAAAACAGCTCCATAAAAATATATGATCTGTTCCGCTATTTCTTATTCTAACTTAAATTCAACAATCTCAATAAAAATACAAATATTTACCTTAACTCTGTCTCGCAAGTTTTGCCCAAACACAAACGCTTGCTGTGCATTGAGCTCTGCTTTCTCACAGCTGTCATCATCTGAAGTGTTGTTAGATTCTTTTTTCTGACATTCTCTTGCCTAAAGAAAAAAACGAAAACTTTAGTCTAAACGATTAAGACCAATTTCTTTAAACAAAACAGATAATAAAGCAACTAGGTCTCTTCCTTTATAGTAATTCTAGTTAATTCCAGATATTTGACACAATATTCACTTATTTGTGAATTTGTAAAGGACATCTTATGAGACAGCTTAAAGGTTCTGGCAATTTCATCAATTAACAAAAATCATTACAAGGCTAGTTATGAGAACAAATGAGAGAATATTTGTTTTAAAATCTTTCATTCTGAGTGTCCTCTGAATTCTTTTTAAACTCACCTTGTCTTCGGAGTCAGAACTTTTCGGTGCTGCACTACTTAGTGATTCTGATGTGGCTGCAGAATCTGGCGAGATATTTACACCATTGGTCCCACTGCTCAGGACTGCAACACGGAATGACAAGCTGCTGTTAAGAGTGTCCCCAAAGCAGCACATTTTCTATAGTAAATTGCATGCTGTCTTTTGCTTCTTTTTTTCTTAACTGCACAAAACATTGTAATGCAAATCACAGTGTTCAGGGAGCGCTCTGCAAGACTGGTTTTGTGACAGATGCATGAGGACAGGAATTCAGCAGTTCTTAGCAGAAGCAAGACACCAAATGCAAAAGCAAATGTCAATAAAATCTTATTTAGTCTGCATAAGGACTTCAAGCTTTCAAAAGATAGAACTTGAAGCAAAAAAATAACGCACAGATCTACTTTACTTAAGTGATGGTCAATTTGAAATTGCTCGTCTTAAATTTCTTTTTATTCCAAAAATCAAGCACGGACTACACTCAAGTTCGAGCCCTGGCAGTGTAGCACAGCAATTCCATATAAGCACTTGAAGATTTTGTTATTTCTTCCATTAACACAGATATATTTAACACTTAAGATATTTGTTTTTCTTTCTTTTTTTTCCTCTCCTTTCACAAAAGAAAGGCAGCTGCTGAGTAAAGACAGACTTCTGCACTAAATAGATTTAGCGTTCTTGTTCTGTCTGCAATATTCCGGAAAGCATACACGTTATTTACCTATCTGTGAGAAAGATTTTGGCTGTGGTGCCTGTAATACTGCTGGACGTAGCACACTGCGTTGCTGCTCCTTTGGTTTCTGACTTGGGACACCTGTAAGGGAAAGTCTTTTCAAAAGCTATAAGGTTTTAAAGTCAAAAAATCCAACTGGATCTATCCTCTTCTGTATTTCTGATAGAACGCAGAATGCACCACTAGACATTTAGAAAGTCGGGACTGAGTTTCCCCTCCGATTCCTTGTCACACCGCATGAAAGAATTATTCCCAAAGTGAGAAGATAGTTGTTTTGTTCCTAGTGTTAAAATTAATTTTTAAAATAGAATTTCTGCCCTATCCACAAAAGCATGTCAGCAAAATTTATAGCAGTGACTCAGAAATAAACATTATAAAGTGAAAGAGAAATGAGCAGTATCAATTCCTTTTATTCATTGAAGTAATTTTCAGCTACATATCTCCCCAGCTTTAAGTTAAAAAAATGTAATAATATTTTGCAGTTTTACCTATAAGAAACTAATAACAATAATAATAATAAAATCTTAAGATCAACTCTGGAAAGGTATAGAAATCCCCCCAAATTTCCGATTTCTTCAATGAAAAACGTAAACGGAAGTATTATCAATTTCCAGCAACACAAGTAGCCCGGAGCTCCTGCATGAGATGAGATGCTTGAAATCATTCCTATTGCTGCAGGAGATGTTGAACTTACCTGCACTAGGTGCCTGACCATGGATAAGTATAGGAGGTTTCAGCCGAAATCCACTGCTCTTTTCCTCTGGAAGCAAAATCCAAAATTACAAGGGCAGAGATGAAACACAGGACAATTTCAGATAGTCAGTCCTAAAACTGCTCTTCCCTTGCCCACTATAACAGTGCACGAGCTCTACAAATACCCAAAGCAAAGCTGTAAGAAACCTCCGAAGAGGTTTCCTCCATGCAGCAGTTTGCTTTGGTTCATGATAGACCAACAGTTGGTTGTTGAGAAAAAAGAAAAAGGCAGAAAAATGAGAAGCTCACCTGGTTCTGAGTCGGAATTGCCTGTAGAAGTTTCACAGAAGCTTGATGGCATAAAGACATTGTTCTTTGTTACTGCAGTCACGGAAAAATAAAAAAGGGGACAAGTTGTAAATATTGCTTAGCCCCATTATAAACTCTCTTTCTTGGGTATATATTACCACTGCAAAGAGAAAGTGATTTTTCTGGATGCTCCAGACAGTATTGAGGGTAGTCATATGACTGAAAAAAGGAGAAAGAAGAAACCCACCTCTCTCATATACTAATATTTTTATAATTCATGTTTACCTGACTGGGAAGGAGGGAACTGAGTTAACGATGAAGTTCTCTCACGCTTTACAGGGGGACAGTAGTTTCCATCCTCTCGATCAGAATCTGCAGAAAGAAACATAATTAGAGAAAATGCACAAAATCCTGCAGAGATGTGCATTGGTGCTTTATGATCCTACAAACAAATTTCTTACCATCTCCATCTTCTGGACTTGAGCCGTCGGCTGATCTCTGAAATCAGATGACAATGAGGAAATGATAATCACATCCTGAACAATATTTCATTCTCTGTGGGTGGATCCTAATGCTCTAATCATCAGTTTGGAGTCTTTCTTTAGTGTCAGCGATATATAATGACATATATAATGAAATATAATCAAGCAAAGCATTATTCTTCTGAAGTACATATAGCCATACTGAATTTTACCTAGAGACTCTCCAATGCAAAATGAATTCACTTCAGTTGCAAACAAGATGCCTAACAGTATCTAAAAATTCATATCTAAGAACTATTGCATGGCTTTTGATTACACACTACTTAGTAATTATTACAGTTTCCTGTATTTTGAAAATTTTGAAAACGACAAACAAACAATCCCCCCACAGAAGTACTAAGTTCACCAGGAATATATGAATTATTTGGGAGTTTATTCCGGAGCAGCAGTGCTAATTAACCTAACTGATATTGGTTCCTTCAACAAGACAATGTTGGAGGGATGTCCTGTAAAGCACTCCCTACGAAGCAGCACTATAATGTTCTTATGGGAGCTGGCACTGGGTAATTTCATTAGCATCTTCCATAGTACCAATAAATAAAGAAAAAAAAATAAAAATCATGGGCTACCAACTACCACAATATTAACAGGTCTGTGAACAAGTTTCCAGGTGTTTTCTGAAGGGTCAAAGTCTCTGCTCTTGCCATCAGCTCTGGAGCTAACCTGATTTTTCTTGTTCCTGCCCCACAGCCCCAGGATGGATTCCTTCCAATACGGACAGTGACAGGAGCAGCATTAGCTCCCTCTTCTCATTCCCAAGCTTCCCGATATCTCAGATCCACCCAGACACACAGAGGTTGCTGCAGCCCAAGAGTACCCCCCCTCAAAACACACATACAAATATATATAAATTTATCAGCCTAATCCCTATCACAGTGCGTTTTATGATTAATATTGCCCCTGCATAATTGGCCAAGTAATCTACATTATTTTCACATTATATTTTTATGCATCTCCCTTGCCAGTGTACACTAGTTTCCCCAGAGAGAAGGGAACTGTGGAAAGCCACGATGTCGACTATCAATTTCAGCCACCAACACCCAAAATGAGGGGGGAAAATCAAAACTAAACCTATTTTGTATAGAAAGTAATGCAACAATTGATCCCTATTTGTTTCAACTGGCAGCAAGATTACCGAAAAATGAAAGAAAAACATTTGATACCAGAAGTTTGCATGAAGTTACCCACCCATATGTGCAAATTTGGCATAATTTCTTAAAACCAACCAGAGATTCCCCTTGAACTTAAACTTCAAAGGCAGAATATCTTGTCTCCAATGTGTTATGCACAAGTTACCCAAGTGCAGACAAACCAACACAATAAATAAATAATAATGATAATAAAGAGTTCCCCACTTTATATTTAGCTTCCAATAAAACAACACTTTTCTCCTGCTTTTATTCAGAAACCGTTTTTTCAATATTCACTTCCCCTCTTGCTCCACTTAGGAGTCTAAGTCCACTTAGACTTAGTTAAGTTTTCCCAACCTTGGACAAATCTGTTTTTATATTATAATCTTCTCACCAATGGCCAATTCACTCTTAAAGTTCTTAGGGAAAGAGAAATAGACCTAAATCTAAATAATTACTGCAAACCAGCACTAAGTTTCATTTCCATACTAAGTAATAGGACATCAGGGCAGCCAAAAGTGGCTTACGAGTGTTGCTTGTTGTGAAGAACCTGGAGATCAGCCCAATAAATCAGGGAAATGTATCCAGGACAAGCAGCTTAGGACTGCATTACTTGACTGAGTTGAAAAATAAATCACAAGTTACAGTTCCTGATAGCAAAGAGCTGCAGAGCCTTTCAGTTACCAGCTCGTCTTTGCAGGCTACTTATTAACCTGTGTTTTACACAAGAGTGTAAAAACCAGTAGAGAAAAAGTGTTTTTCACAAGAGAACTGAAAGCCAAGAGCATTTCAAGACAATATTAAGGTGACTCAGTGTCTCTGCATTCTGTTCTTTGAAACTAAATGTATCTAAATATTTCCCCCTGTATTTAGAGATCCAGCTACAGACAAACTACTTTTTTTCCTCTTTTTTTTTCCTCAATGAAGAGACTCCTATAGTTTTGATGAATGCTTCTAATCAACCAAATTACCTTTTATAGGTAATCAACTTCTTATAGAAGCGGAGATTAAATGTATTAGCCACCACATACAAACATTGCTTTTTTAGCCCTTACCTCCTTACACTATTTCAGAAGAATTTTAAGTGATGCCCTGGGTTGTTAAACACATTTTGCAGGTATTACAAGAAACTAGTACAGAAAAACTTATACAAACCTCAATGTACAGTCAGTTTTTGATTATTCAGTGTGTGGGAAGAGGAAATCCAGAAAAAAAACAAGTATAGACAACACAAATAGGTGAAAGCTTTAACAGTACAACGCATTTATAGAACTTACAGTTCTGCTAAGTCTCTTTTTCAGCGCTTGGTCTTAAATTCTATCTTTTTAGCAGCCATGGAAGAGGACATGAAGTGTCCTGATCCAGCAAACCACTGTGGGCCCTCGAAAGTTTCATTAGCCCTCTTAATATAACAAGGCAAGAGATGATTTTATAAGAAAGTGGGGTAATTTTAGAAAGTTTTCCACACTTGTTAACAAACTATTACACACCCTGAGCCCTACGCTATCCCCAAACACTTGGCAAATGCAGCAAAGCTGAAGGATGTGTGGATATCTGCGCTTACAGAAAAGAATTCCCACGTGCGTTTCCCAGCAGTATTTTTTCTCATAACCACACAATACTTAAATTTCTCTCCGACCTGGATTAACAAGTGTATTAACAACTTAATTTCTTAAAGAATTAATATGAAGGACAGCAATCACTTGCTGTGGTTTTCTGGCAGGTTTGCCTAACAGTTTCTTGGCCAGTTATAGTGATACTAGTGACTTTGATGCCAGTTTTCTATGACTTAGAGTCAGTGACAGCATTTATCAGCTGCATTTTAGAATATTAACCCCTTGAAAATGGGTGCAGCAGGTCAGCAGGCAAAACCTGACAGTCCAGGTGCCTCATGTTGCTTAACCTATAGTCATTTGTGCCTCCCCAGGACAATCCCTTTAGCACTGGGTTTGCTTCAAATGGCCCATTCTTGAAGAAGAAAATAAGAAAAGGATTCCTGCATTGCGTGCAGTGGCCTTAACAAGGCAGGATCCATCAAAGCTGCAGATGTCTAGTACACGTGGTCACCAGGAGTGACACTCACCTGCACCAAAAAAATACAGCCCATCAAGACAGAAAGATTAAGACCACTCCTAAAATTGCTCTGAAAGACTACATGATATCAGTCATTTCCAGAAGTATTTTCCTGCACCATCAGTGGGAAAAAAAAGCCTTTAATTAACAGTGATGGCCTTCTCTACCTCAAAGTACTTAAGCTTTTCCAAGGAAGAATTTTTTCCAGTACCTAACTTTAAAATTTGGTTTTAAAATCTTTATTGCTGTTTTTAATCTGCTAAATACATTGCAGATTGGCATAATCTACTTCTTATATCCAAATGGGAATACAGCATTAGGCGCTCACTCTGTTGTACTGTGGAATTATGGCTTGGAGGGGGGTGCAAATCCTCCTGATGGTTTTATGCAAATCCCTCATAGAGCCCAACTTTGGCACTCGTTTAGAAGAGCTCTTCCCCCAGCAAACACTGAGTTTACACACTAAGCTTTAAAACTGATAGTGGTAATGCCTTCTACAGTCACCCCCGCTAGAAAGTCCCACATAAACTTAATTTCTACTAATTGAAACAATGGCTAAGAGGGGGACTAACGCTGGAGATCAAAGACGTAGACATATAGTGAGGGCTACTGCCTCAGGTGAACAGTAACAGACTCTTTTTAGTGGAAGGGACTATTTTTTTTTGGCTCAGCAGTAGAAGTACTCGGTAGGTTCACACTTACCCCTGCCAGTTCCTGTTGGATAGGAGCAAGCTGGGCTTCAGGAGCGGGACTCAGAGGAGCACTGACTGAGGCACCCGCTGATCCTGTGGGACCCAGCCCATGGTGGGGGGGCTCAACCTCTCCCTGTCGCTCCTCGCCTGAATCCGACAAATCTTTTTGCTCTGCAGGGGACTGGGAGCAAAAAAGACAATGTCCCTTCAATGCAAGGCTGCAACACGATAGAGCAGTTGTCCTAGTGAGAGGATCTGCTAAGCCCTTCTTAGGTTTCTCTGCTTTCGCAGCGGGGCGGAAGGAATCGCTCCCTGCTGAGACACCAGTTAAAATGTGCTTAAAACAAGGGAAAGATCCTGCACCCTGAGTGTGCCTCCCCTCCCCATGAACAGCATCAAGTGGAATACATGCACTTTTGGGGGTTAAAAAAGTCAGTGCCCCTCTCAAAAGAGCATTTCTGACAGCTGTAAGTGGCCACGGGATTGCTGGGATTTAATTTTTCCTTCCCTCAAGGCCTAATGAGCAGCTTCCCTGGATTTACATGCAAGAATTCAGCAGTTACTGGGAAAAAATGTTCTTCCTTGCTGGACCTGCAGACTGAGTCTGAAGGGTTTGATTATAAAAATTTCCATCCAGATTCATCGTAACAGCATTCACGCTGTTCAATATTCATGGCAATTCAATATTCTTGGGAAAATAAAAGGCTTTGAGCCTGAACAACTATACTGTGATATAGGACATCAGCACACAAATAACACGGACTCCTGGGAAGCAAGGAAGTTTTCCCAGCTGCTGCCTGTGGAACAAACTTCCTGGTGACTTATGTGGAAGGATCTGAAGAACGGAGTTAGGACTTGGCCTGTCCTTAAGAAGGAGCATTTTTGAAAGGGTATCAACACATGTGACTTTAATGCTAGGTTCTGCTTCAGATAAGTTTAATTGTTGGTCACTCAGGTTAAAGTTTTTAAATCTTAGAAGAAATTACTATCATCATTAAGGACCAAAACAGTAAAAATATTAATGTCACGGGGAGCAACTTATTTGTCAGATGAAGTTGAAGATATTGGGTTTTCATGTTTTCAAAATAAATGTTTCATATTTATATATACATATACATACACTGCTATATACATACATATATCTATATAAAAGCTTTATATATATATATATAACTATTGCTGAAAAAGCCAAACATTAATTTTCACTCCCTCTCTGCATTCGTATGTTGTGCTACTTATCTTCATTTATCATATCTAGCATCCATGTCCAATGACTAATGTCCAAATCTCAGCCTATTTTTGTCACAATCTTTTCCTGATTAGTCTCACTCCTGCATTCTTGGTACTCTCAACAGCCTCTAGCATCATCAGCCTCTATAATTCTTGTTGCTTTGCAGTTTCTTCTAATATATTTATGGCTGTTCTTTCAAGTGTTGCAAAATATCCAAGATGTTCTGAGTTCTTGAGCATAGATTTTAACCGTGAAGTGTAAAGTACTGCTGACTTGGAGCACAGTCCTCCAACAAAACCTCAGCAGTCGTTCTCTGACCATGCCATGACAGCCTGCAAAAAGACATATTGCTCTCCCATCATCTTAACCATAATGAGTCATGCCCATCATCTCCGTAACATCTTTTAATCAGCCTCAAATCACGAGGCATTTCCAACTCGCACAAAATCAGCACTCAAACCAACCACTTACTCCTTTGGGAATTGTCTAATGCGGCTTTCTCGACTCAAATGCACACCCTTGCTCTCCAGACCACGCGAGGGAAGCTGGTCCCGTTTCTTCCAGATATTACACCACATAAAAATGTGAAGTGCAGGAAAGATTGGAGAATAAGATGATCTCAACAAGGTATGTTAAAAGTTAGCTTTATATAAACAACTTCAAGTAACCTGTGAGCAGAAACTGTCTTGCAAGGCCTACGCGGGGAAAGTTTCAAGTAGTTTCAGAGCAATCAGCCAAATCTTTGTAAAGTGAGAAAAATGAATCCCAGGGAAGAGTTATTCCTATCACTTGAAATCCTTACTTTAAGAAGTGCTCTGAAAAGCTTGGTCTACTTCATGGATAAGTTATTTGGACAGATAATGAAATAAAAGAGTAACTTTCTATGCTTTATATAGCAAACCTAGGATTTTATGTTGCTTCCTGCTCCTAAAAGCTGCATCTTCATAAACTGACAAAACTTTCCAGGATTACTGTCAGTTGTAACCACTCTTCTTGTCAGAAAATGAATACCATTGAATAAAGAAACAAATGAGATTTTTGATCAAGTTTGGACATCAAATATTTACCAGAACTTTATCCATTTCACTCAGTAATGCAAGAAACTAGATGAACAGGGTAAAAATAATTGCTGTAACAAACCAAGAAGATAGGGAAATAATGAAGACCCTCTCACTCAACAAATGTGGAAAGTGAGGGGACAGAGTGAAAGAAACAAATCCTGAATGGAAAGTCTGGAAAGGATGGAAAATGGGGACCCTAAAACACAAACCAACAGTCACAGCACTCTCAAAGAGAAGAAGAAAAAAAAGGCATGCTGAACAAGATAGCTTTAGTAAGCAGCAAGACTACTAACAGAAGATAAGTAAGAGACTTTAAAATGCAAAACCACCTATCAAGAAGCATCTAAAGCAAGACTACATTGACAACATATGTGTTAACACTACTTGGGCTGTTATTTGCCATCTCCTCAGAGCATCCCAAATAACTGCAGAAAATCCACAGTGCAAAATCCTTCCCTCCCCTCATAAAGAACAGGTAGCTGCCTAAGGAAAGAAAGACTTGGGCATAACTGGATTCATCCCGGGCAGCCAAGCTTAAATGCACCATTGAGAGCTCTAATGAAAAGAGCTGGAACAGGTAGGCGAATCCAGGGCACTTCACTGTTTAAAAAAAAAAAAAAAAAAAAAAAAAGGAATCTCCTTAACAAAAGGAAAATCTACAGGCACAAGGAACAAGTAGGCTTTGGTCCTTCGTTTTTTAGAAGGGCACTGATACTTCTTTCTCATTTTCTCAAATACACACACACTGTACAACCTAAATCAACAAATCCCCTTAAGAAAGCTGCACACCTCTACATGTTTACACAGTTTAGCATAAATACTTGGGCTCGTTATGCCTAATCATTATATCTCATTACAGGTCATCTGGATGTATTACACTTTGGAAATTAGCTATCAAGTGATAGATACCACCGATGCCCTCTGGATCCATAGAGTCTGTTTGCCACCTCTTCAGACAGGCTTAAAAATCCATCTCCCTGAAATCCTGGATCCTCCTCCCCAACGCACAGAGACACGAAACCTTCAGTTCACTATGTTCTCTTGCAACATACTGGATATGGGGCTGGTCTGTCCCCCAGACCAATACATTGGTTTGTAAAACAGAATGCTGCACGCAGAACATAAAACAAACAAATGTGAATACACCTGTTTTAGTCCTACAGCTTCAGCTGAAATGAGGAAATTGTTTTACAAGTGTTAACAGCTTTACTCACTACTGACAAGGCACAAATACATACTGCAATTTCTTGAGGTTCTTCACAATTTATCTTATCAAAATTTTAACAACAGAAGAACCTGAAATGTTTCCTGCTTGTGCAGGAAAAGAGAGACATAAAAATTATGTCTTAGCACTTACCCAGACCACTTAGCATGTCTCTTTCATGGTCTAAAGGAGCACAAACTATACTGCATCAGACCATATGGGCTTGGTTTCCATAGTACTTGATTCTGTATAGTAGCAGGTTCCCATAAAGAGAAGGTCCTGCTGCCTTTTTCCTGCTGGCACAGGATGAGTTGCATCACCCTCCTAATTCAAAGCGAGTTCACTCCCTCAAAACCTTCCCTCAGCTAAGTGCATAGCTCTAACTCACCTCAATGCGGTGTCATTGCCACCCTGGATCCAAAGGGAAGGGACAGGAGCAAGTGGCAGGATGTGGAAGGATGGGGAAAGGAACGGAATTCCCGCTTTCAAAGGTAATTACACACTTCAGAGCTCAATAAACAAAGACATGATAAAATATATTTAAATATGCTGAGGTAAAAAGCAATGATTTAGACCATGTTTTTCACTTGCTTTGTCTTGGAACGATTCCATTACCACAGGAAAGAATTTTTAATATTCTCTTATGCACTTGCAACTGTCAGCACTTCTTTGCCATCTGATTCCTTCCAGATACAGCTTTGAAAACACCTGTGGTTTGCCCCACATTTGATCTATCCTCTGTCTGAAAAGCCACACATTTCATGCTGCCATCATAGCTTTTGCCATCTTTCTCCCTCCACTACCTTCTTCGCCCTCTATAAATTTAAGATACAATTAAAAATATTAATACCCTATTATGCATCTTTAACCTGAAAAGAAGGTATACAAATAGATGCTCACCATGGAATGTGAGTGAAGGCAGAACACAAATGTCATACACATTGTCAGCATCTCCTTACCTTCTGTGCTTTATCCTTCTGAAATACAAAGACAGGTGGGGCAATGGCAGGTTTTTCTGCAAAAAGAGAAATCATTGTTTTTTTTTCCAAATGCATCAATTATCAGTTAGTATTAAAATGCTCTGTTCTAGGATGCTTTTACAAACAGGGGGTCTCAAAACTCGTGAATTCTTAGTTACAACCTGTTGTTTCCATCATGTTCCTGGTAACTTATAATAATTACTGAGGACTTGATTTTTCAAAAAGGAAGTGTTTTAAGAAAAATGTTAAAACTAATATTGGAAAACTGTATCATACTCTTACCTACAGGCCACATCAGCAGAAAAAGATCCTGTATTGTACTGTCATACTTTAATTTTTGAGTAAGCTTTTCCTTTACTTACGGTGGTGTATCCCAAATACTCTCTTCTTAAAGGAGATCTAAGTTTGGAAGTCATTAGGACTTGTGTCAGCGATATCTGTATTGCGAATAATTTAGGAGTTTTTTAGCACACATTCCCAGGTCTTCAAAAGCAACTCTATTTTCTACTTGAAGCTTGGATTCAAATGTTACTAGGAAGGACATTTTTCTAAATAAAAGCCCCAACATTTAATCTTCAAGTACAGAAAAAAATTCTACAAGGAATGCATCTTCTCCGTTGTCCTTACTGACCTCAGAAAGAGGAAATAAAGCAGAAAGGAGCTTTTCTGACAGTTCAACAAGCTGAGACCTTGTGCATGAGTTATATTTGAAGAAAAACTGCCTGTACATTATGCAGTCAGCAGCCTTCCTAAATGCTTGTAGGGTAAAGAATAAGTTTAACATTTAAGCCTGTTTTCAGAGTAAAACTTGTGAAACCAGGAAACTCAGTGAGAGCTGGTGTTAGGTTTTTTGGCTATTGTCCTTGCAGAAGTTCTATTCAGGGCAATTATTCAATAAGAAAAAAAAAAAAGTCAGTATTTAGAAATTAAAATTTTAAGAACTTAATCTTTTATAGTAGTCTTCAAGTTAAACAGAAAAGCAACAAGAAAGAACTTCTACCTTGCGTGTAAAAAAAGGACAGAATCATAAAATCCTCCTTAAATCCGTGGCCCTACTGTAATATCATACGATGACTATTTGGCACAGGCTTGTTCTGCAGGAAGGGGAAGATGCTGAAACGGTGCCAGTTTTCAGTCTCATTGAAGGTGCTTCAAGATTCAAGAGCTTAATCATGTATTAAGCAAAGCAGATCCCCACTAGTTACTCACTATACCAGAGAGCAAATGCTCAAACAGAAGCCCACGGGCACACCACTTTATTTAATACTAGGTTTAAGTTGAGTATTTGTAGTTGTACTGAACTGATAAATGTTTCCACAACTGGACAAACCACAGCTTTGTTCTACCTGCTCAACACTCCAAACTAACGCAACCACAGCAATTAGTGGTATCATGAGCTGCTACAATATTCTTGTGGTACAAAATTTTAGCTATTTTCTGCAGCATGATACGGCCCCTTGCTGAAACAGCCCAACAGACATGACTGTTTATATACAAAAACAATGTCCCTTTTGAAGCCACTTAGCACAAAGGAAAGTCAAGATAAAGTAAAACAAACTACAGAAAAAAAGGAAGGTATTCTGTATATCTGCAGTTCTCTGGCTCATAGAGTAAATTCCATGACAGAGAACTGATAAAGGCCAGAAAAGCAATTTTGCCCTTTGCCAGAGACCTGTCTCTGTCTTAGGATAACACAGATTGGAAGGGATCAAAAATAGGTGGTACAAAACCAGCCTGTTCAGTGTTAGCTGTGTGCATTATAGGAGTTTTCTTAGTTCATAGTTTGCTGAAGCACAAGCTCGTCTTCCCGTTTGCTTCGGTACCACTCAAAACACAGCTGCAGAGCAGCCTATGAATTCTGCATGTATTGAAGACTACCTGGTATCAATACTTAAATAGAACTGCACATGATTTCTTTATACTGCACTCTGGAAGGAGAAAAAAAATATAAAAGAGATGAACATAAAATCTGTAGCAGCCAGAGAACATTGCATGGTAATGGCTTACTGAGAGGAAAAAAAATAATGTAAAAAGCCTTCAGCTGATCATAAAACATTTAGCTGAGAAGATAACTGCACACTCAAATGAGCTGTCCCAATTTCTTTAGAGAAGGTGCAGAAGCAGTTACAAGATAGCCAAGCCATGGAGCAAAAACAATGTGACAAAGTCTTTGTAACATTCCTTGATATAAAACAGTTTGGCAAAATGGATACATGTTAAAAGTTACTTTTAATACTATTTCAGTTATAAGGAGGGGAAAAAATGACCACTGAATAATTATAAGGATGAAAAGTCAGTGCCAAGATCCTCTCAAAACCATAACAAACCACCCCTTCCCCCAAAACTACATAGAGGTAAATTGAATTGTAAAATCACTAGAGGGGAGGGGAGTGCAGAAAGGATTTCAGTATCGTGCAACTTTGGCAAAGGATTTCTATTTTTTGCTCAAAAGGGGGCACTTCATTTCTCTGGCCTTGTGCAAATTTAAGGCCGTCAGATATAACAAACTTGTTACGATCTTGATCATAATAGACTCTGCAATTCCATAAAGTCCGGAGTGTTTCATTCCTAAACAAGCATCTAAAAAGAGAGCCCACCAGTACAGAGTAGCTGAAAGACAAATGTGAAGAAAAACACCAAGTTGCATGCTTGAGGAAAACATGAAGATTTTCAATTGTCCTGAAAGGTGATAAAATAACACCTGCGCAACACAAAGGGATCCTCTCACCCAGACAGCATCACCTGGAGCATTTTCTGGAGTCAGTTATACACAAACAAACCACTAGTACATTAACAGCAAGTTAATGCGAGAAGCCTTCAGGCTTACATGAACACAGGAGTGACAGGAAGTTCTCTAGTTCTCCATAATATTTGGCTGTTAATTAGGGGATTTGAAGTGTTCATTTTAAGTCAAGAAGCAGCTAGAATACCTACAAAGAATACCGTACCAGAGACTTAACGGGACACTAAGAGATGCTAAAACCTAGAAGGTAAAACTAACTGATATATTGTTTAAAAAGCAGAAACTCCTGAATGAATTGAAACAAAGAGGTGCCACGGTAGAAGAGATAGGTTAAAAAACAGAGTTTGTGTTAATAAGCTGATAGGACACGCGCGGAACGAGAAGCACTTCTCAAGGCCAAAAGATCTGGTGCAGCAAGAGGGGCAGTAAGAACCAACTGGATAGACAAGGAAAGCTGTTGTTTAAACATGCAAAGCAAAAACAACCTGCAAGAGTGACAGGCAATAAAGTACCTAGATAAAAGTACCTAGAAATAGGTATCAGTCACATAATTAGTTTCATACTTCATAAGAAAGGATGATCAAGACAGCACTGTTATAGAGAGTGTTTGAGGGAGATTAAGAGCTCTGTTTTAACCTTGCTTCATTTGTCTCCCTATGAGCACTTAGCTGTCAAATACTTTAAACAGGAAAAGACCAACGCAGAGTGGAAGATCAAAGAATTATCTGTACAGAAACAGCCATTTCATGTTTGCAAATGAGAATACCCAGGCCCAGAAATGAATACGTCACCTAATACTGGAAGTATCTAAAGTTGACAGATAAATACATTTAAGAATGAGGAAAGCACAACCAAAGTCACCTGAAAACATCACTGCAATGTCAGAGACAGCAAACAGGGGAAGTTGGAAGCCTATAGAAGTCAGAGCAGTTTCCTTCTGAAGGTGGAAGGTGATGCAAGCACAAACTAAAGAGATGGGCAGGTGAGTAAAGTCACTAGAGCTAAGGACGGGGTCAAAGAAAAAGAGAGAAGAAGGAAGTCCCAGTGAAAAATAGGGCTCACACTTTTTCTCTCCTCCAGAAAAAGGCAACAGCTATTTTTCTACAGAAAGACGGACAGGTTGGAGTAGAAACAGATGACAAGTCTGCGTGAAAGCACATAATAAAGACTGTCACTTTTGAGTCTATCCTTGAGTTTAATGTTTATCATTAGAACTGGGAGTTTAAGGGAAGAGAGTTCTGGTGCTAAAAGAAAGCAACCGGATTATCAGCAAAGCCTATTATCAAAGATCTGGTACCACATTTCTCACCAAGAATCACTACCGATCTGACTGTTCACTGCTGTTCTTGGAACCCATCACTGTGACTGTCCGGGCACGGATGGCTCAACTTCAGTTTGGGAATCAACAGCCAAAGACAAACTGTATCCCAGGATTTGTCAAATAATCCAAATGCAGTTGTGTAGTTAATTGCCTGAAGGATTCATCCTCAGAACCCATTTCTGCAATTAATGCTTGTTTTCTATTGTTTCACGTTAACCTCAGAGCCACTGCTCACAGGGCAGAAGTGCTCTCAGAATGGGCTCATCATTCCTGTTTTCACTCTCCTCCCTGAACACATTTTCCCTCCTTCATTATCTGGAGAAGAAAGACAGAGAATAGCACAAATGAACTTGCACTACCCACACACATTTTCCAGGGAAGTTGCTCCTCCCCAAGGCAAAACTGTTGGTGTGCTGCATCCATTAAGCAGCGCCTCACACACCATGGACCGGAGCAGCACATCCCTACCTGGCACTCAGGCAGCCTACGCTCCCTAACACCTTCCAGGGGGAAACACAAGCCCTATTTCTTTACTTACAGAGGTTTAAAACTAAACAAATTATTGTTAGACTTCACCTAGCTTTCTGTAACAGCTCCCATTTGCTGGGATTAAACACGAGTGGGAGTTGAGGAAAGATTTAGGAGAAACCCGAAGTTATGGATGGGCAACGGCCCTGAAGAGCAGCTAAGGAAGGGGTGACACGAGGACACCAAGGGGCCTCAGGGATAGACTCGATCCTGGCGGGGCGAGGGCGGCGAGGCCCGTTGCCCACGCGCGGGCCGGGCGGGAGCAGCGGCCCCCGGCAGCGCCCCCGTGCGCGGCGGG
>VWPW01002740.1:0-16634 GCA_013389825.1 Crypturellus undulatus | reverse complement strand
GCCCCCCGGGGCCGCGGCGGCCGCGGCCGGGAGCCCCGCGCGCCGCCAACCTCCCCCCGTACCTTCGTTCGCCAGGTCCGCCATTTTACTTCCTCAATCGCGCCCACAATGCATCGCGCCGCCGGACGGCCTCCCCTTACGGGGGGTGTGGGCGGCAGCGCCGTGGCGCATGCGCAGAGCGACGGAGGCGCCGCTCAGCCGTTGCGCATGCGCGGGTGCCCCGGCCTCGGGGGGCATGTGGGTGCGGCGGCCGCGCATGCGCACAGACGCCCCCCCCGCCGCCCGCGCTGACGGGACGCGGCGCGACTGAAATAAAACTGAGGTCCGTTAATGCTCCCAAGGGTAAAATTTCCCTAATTTTGTGTAATCTTACACAAAAGAAGGGTATTTTCCTGCTGCTGGGGACAGCTGCACTCACCCGCGTTGGAGCTGAAATGATGGAGCGTGTGCCACCCGGGTAAAATTGCCTGGAGTTGGATACACTTCGCCAACCACCAAGGAAAACCTGTGCCCGAGACAAGAATAAGGGCCAGGGAGACGGGCAGAGGAAGGGGCTCTGTGGGGACTAAAAGGGTGACTTTCGACTTTCCTCTCCACAGAGGATAAAATATGTTCCTCGGAGCGGGGTGTTAAAGGCTTCACATGTGAACTCCTATAGCAATAAACAGGCATTAACCCTTGAGGCCTTTTTCCATTGCTGATGGAGAGAAAAATGACAAGCACATTTCCTTTCGAAAAGGTAAAGCTTAAGCTGAAAACTTCAGCATGTTTCTAATAATATGAAGACCATAATTTTCAGGGATATATAATGCAGCTGAATTAGCTCCAGTTTTCCTGGAATTAAGTCGCTGTCCCGAAGCAGACATGTCCTACAAACTCAGCAAACACTCATATGGAAAAGGGGTGATAATAATAATATAATAATATAATAATATGAATATCTAAAAAGCAATAATTATATTTTGAACTTAAATCCACGTTCGGATGCAGATATCCATCATGGACAATTCCAGTTCAAGGCATTAAAGTCTGCTAAACCTCGAAGCAGCTACAAACATGCTCTTACTATGGAAATATCGGGCAACATTAATTATAGGAACTACTGTACTGTGCTTCTTTAATGAATATATGGTAGTAGCATACTGGGTGGTGTGACCTAGTTAAGTGATTTAGTAAGAAATTTACCCCATAAAGTTACACTTTCTAGACTTTCACAACCAGCAGGTCATGGTGTGTTCTCTAATCATGTTCTAATTAGAGCCCAAACTTTTCTGGCATTGCTAACATAAGAAAAAAAAAATCTTTTTTTTTTTTCCCAATCAGAGTTTGGAGGCCAGATTCTGATTTAATTTACTGTAAAGTAAATCTGGACTAATACAAGCATAAATGTGATTCTGGTGCTTCATTATTTCACTGAAAAGTAAACTCCACCCACACCAACTTAACAGTTCCTGTGACTTTTAGAAATTAATTACAAGAGTTATCAGTACCCTGTGAGCCTGTCAACTTGCTGATATAACTGGAATCTATTTTGGGAACATGCCATTAAGATACTATAAATGCCTTGCCTTCTGATTAGTACTATTGTTAGGTCAGCATTTCTAAAGGGACATGGCCTAAAAGTCACTATGACTTTGACAAATTAAATATTTTTCCATGGAAGAGGTCTCAAAAAAGAAGAGAAATGCCTATTTGAAGGCTTTCTGCTTCTGAGACTTTGTAGCTTGAGGAGCTCAGTCCTTGAAGGATTTATATTGTGCTTCTTAGTATGCTCTCATTAGTATTAGTATGATATTATTAGTATCATTAGTGTGCTAAGTGTGCTATAACTTAGTATGATAGTAACAATATCACTTGATCCATAGGTGTGAGCATTAAACCACAGCTAAAGAAACAGGATCTCCAGGGAAAATGTAGATCACCCATCTCCAACCCTGTGTTGCTACGAGTGCCATGGACAACAAGGTAGATGAAGGCACCATGGAGGTCAGAAGATACGACACGGTCTCCAGGGTTGGTGGTAGACCCTGTTCAAAGCAGCAAATGGTACTAGAGTCCTTGTTCTTGTCTTCCTAAAGCCCTTTCTCCCTGGAGCAGAAACCAGGTGGGAGAGGTGGAGACCAGGCTGTCATGCTGCTCCTGCGGCTTGGAGGCACAAACCTCTCACGGCTCTAACAGCAAAGGGCAGCTGCATGGAAAGGTTGGCACCTCTGGCACGCCAAGAAGAACCTTGGATCTTCTGGGACTTGTGTGGTACCCACAAGTACTTGTGGCCTCCTAACCTGCGCCTTGCTGGGCATGGCTGATGTGTGATGGCCAGCACCCACTAGGTGGTGGTCTAGGATAAAGGGAAGGAGGTTTTTTTAAGCCCTGAGAAAAGTGAGTCTCGAGCTTGGCAGGGAGCAAAACACAAGAGCTGCGGGCGCCATCCTGGAGGTGCCGTGAGGGGATCACTGAGGCAGCCCGTGGAAGAGCTGCTGTTGGCTTTCAGAGGAAACAAGACAAGTCACTTCAAAATCTGTTTCGCTTCCAGCAAAATGTTGGAAAGCCTGCTCAAAAATACAAATAAATGCCTTAGAAGGACTTCCAGGCTTTATTTTATATCTCTCAATTCACTCAAAACTTGAGTCCAAGTTGATATGGTTGCGTCCTCACAGCTCTGGGTACATCCAACACAACGACTGGGGTTGAAACTGTGAGAAAGGGTTACAAAGAGTATTTTTTTTTACAAGACTTTGTTTTCTTGAAGTGCTTTCCCAGAATGGAGGACAGAATGGTGGTGAATCTCTATCCTTGGATATTTTCAGAGTCGGCTGGACCAGCTTCTGAGCAAACTGATCTAATGTTAAAGCTAGTTCTGTTCCAATGCAAATCTCCGGATTTCTATCCCAGTCTGCACCTTTCTGTCACTCCGTGATGTACTTGATCTCATCTGTTCTCAAACAGCTGCCTGGAATTAGCTGGGCCAGTAGAAGGGAAAAGGAAGATCTGTTCCTTTTCCTTCCTTTCTGGACTAGACCACTCTGTCCATCCGAGCAGGATTGAAGTGTGAAGCCGCAGGGATCTGGGGCAGGTTTGTGGTGTTGATCCTGGCGCTTGCTCCCAGCGCTCCGTTCATCCAGACCCAGCGCAGGGAGCCCAGCAGCTGATTCCTACAGGAGTCTCCTTCCTTTCCCCACTAGATGGGGAAAGCTTCATTTTTTCACAAGATTTCACTCAAAGTTTTCACTTTCCATGCCCTGTGCTCAGTGCCGGATGACGGGATTTTGGTTCACCGAAGTTTCGAGGTCTTGCAGCAGCCTATGAAGGAAAGGCCACAAACCAAAGTGACGATTCTTGGCGCTCACTGGCTCCGCGTGTTGCACAGTCACACAACAGGCCTCCAAACCGTTCATATTTTGCCCAATTTCTTCCTCCGCGCTGTGATGCCCTGTGATTCTGGAGCAGTAGGTGGAGTGCAGCAAATACATTTTTCTTGAAAGGAAAATAAACAACACTCTAATACATTGGATGTGGGATGCGTATGGAGCTTCTGCCATGCCCCTCCACGCAGAAATGTCTGCATGACCACTAGCAGGTGAGGCACTGTGTGTATTTTAGAAATATGCCAGAAAAAAAGCCCAAATGACTTTTATTTCTCGATTTGCTGTTTAAATTTCTCAGTTTCTGAGCAGCCTGGTGTATTATTTCATTGCATAAATCAAACAGAAGCTAGCAGCAGTGCATTCAGAGCATGGAGTGTGCTTTCCAGGATTTCCAACTAATTGCCAGGAGATTTATTCCCATTGGTTAGTGCCCAGTGTGCGCCGATGACCCAAGTGACATTGTAACATAAGGCTTTCTGCCCCGATACTTGCACGCTTTTCCTAACACGTAACAGGACATCAGACCTACCGACGCTTAGCGCGCCGCAAACTCGCAAGGTAAGAGGGGAGGGAAGGTATTAGAGTGAGGGGGATACAAACATGCACAAATAAGACAAAGTGGGAGCACCTTGCAGATTCTCACACAGATGTAGAGGTGAAAAGCATAATGTCTGAACAACTTATTTGCATTGGTTTATAGTCCGTCGTTTGATAGGCTTCAAGCATGAAGTTATTTGAGAAATTCCGCGTGGATTATCAGGCACCAGCTTAACTCAGGGAGGGGTAGAAGGAGCGAAAGCGTCACAGAAACTTCCTTGAGAAAGGAGAAACTTCCAGAGAAACTTGGCTGGAGCTGGAGGTTCTGGAGGGAAAATTAAATTCTGCTGTTGTCCCTGCAGCCTCGCTCTTTATGTCCGTCTGTATTGACCACAGCAATAAAAATGGAAAATAATAAAAAGGGTAGAGGAGGCAGGACACAGTTTCATAGATACTTCTTATCACTCTGCTCGGAGAGGGCTGAGCACATGTGCAAGTTTCCTGGCAAAAGGGCCACAATTCACAGGTGCAAAGCAGAGCAGCCACTCAGTGGGCAGATAAACAGCCCCTTGGCAAGGTCTGCTGGCCAAGTGCTCCAGCGCTGCGAAGACGAGTGGAATTTTCCAGGCGGGAAGTGAGGGCGGGAGCACCGTGCTGCCGGCTCCGGCGCGGCCGCCGCTGCCCGTTTGCCGCGGGCTACGAGCTGGGAGATTTCTCAGGGGCTTCTCCTGGGTCAGGAGCAATCACGGCAAAAGTAGATCAGGGAGCTCACAGAGGAGGTGGCCTGATAACCGGGAACGCGCTTTCCCTTCGGCTCCGTTTCTCTAATGAGCTTCGCTAATGAGCAGTGTGAGTTGCCTCTGTTGACAGCGGGCAGCCAGTTCCACTCCCAGTTTCTCTGAGTGATGATTTGGGCCCCGTTTGGCTGCCCGAGTTCAGTCCGACATCCGCAGCCACCTCCTCACTCGTGTGATTTATGGCCCACGATACAGAGATTGCGGGATTGGAAGGAAAACTCCCTGTCTGAGAAGTCACCGAGGGTGTTTAGTTCGAGGAACAGGGACTCTCTCATGCTAGGATTGTTCTTGCAATGTTTTGCCGTATGCTGGGACAAGCTACAAGGAAAGCAAAGCTCATGGCACTTTCCACACACAGGGCGACTTTGTGAAGCTCAATCCAGCAATGTCTGCACAGCCACAAGGTTTCCTGATAGAGCCAGATAGGACATGCACTTAATTCCACCTGCAGCCCTTAGGAGAAGCTGCTGATCCAGCTTTTGGGGTCAGCTTCGGCATGAAGGGAGATTGGGATACTCCTGCTGACACTGGACCTGGGAATCTGGGGGATCTTCCAGCTCTCCACTTGGGACCGTTACCACTCTAGCTCAAGTCAAACAATTTGGCCAAAATTAGGAGGGGTCTCATTAAAAAAAAAAAAAAAAAAGAGTGAAAAAGTCTTTGGAGAAGAGAGATAATTCCTAGGGTCAGGTAGATCCAACCTTACATAATTTGCTTGGAATTGTAGTGAACTTATCACTACCAGAAAAGAGGAATGCACCTTCAGATTTTTTTTTTTCTAAATAGTATATTCTACTTAAAAGAAAATTAATTAACACAGGGCTATTCCTGTCCTGGAAAAGGAGGTCAAACCAGATGATCACAAGTGGTCCCTTTTGCCCTTGTAATACATATATACACTTACACTGTTGGGAACTGATGGAGAACAACATGATGCCGATAGGATTCCATGTGGAGAATGCCAGAGAAAATGGGCTAAGTTAAATTTGGACTAATATATCATCAGAGCAGCAGAAGTAAAGTGTTTCCACCCTGTTTTCTCAGCAGATAATCTACAGTAGTTTCAAAACAATTTATTCAAAATAACTGACAGGCTTTTCGACCTTCCAGTTGCTTCCAAGTGTTTTCTTAGAGCCCAACTCCTACATTGAAACCTAGTTGCAGCTTGGATAATGGATAATTTCATGTGTTGCAAGCGCTGAAAATTCTCCTTTTTGTTTCAAGACAGGATAAAAATAAATGTGGAAATATTGGCATTTCCCATAGGAAGGGAAGCTCTGTGAAACACAAAGAATATTCATTTGCAGGAACTCTAACTTGGAATGAAGGACAAAACTGTGTCATTGGACTGCTCTCTGGGCCAAGTGAGTGGTGCAGCCTGCAAAAAATTAATCCCAGCCCCCAAATTAAGGTTACTGTACCTAGGAGAAGGAGATCCTGCAAGATCCAAGGAAGGGAGAGCTGGAGGGTTGCTCCAGTGGAGGGAAACCACATCCTTCCCCATGGCAATTAGGGAGTCTGAGTGCAGCTTCCAAGCTGCATGCAGCAACCTGACTGTGCCCCACCTGTGTGCTAGCAGAGAGGCAAGTGTGAGGTTTCTTCTCACTGCACAATGAACCAAACCTTACTCCATTTCCATTTAAGCATTTCTTTTTTTTTTCTTTTTAAGATGAAAATAGACAATCAATGTCTTAAAAGACAAAGAGATGGTAAGTGGTTGTTTTACTCCCAAGGGTGACTCCGTGAGTCTCCTTTCTAACCTGTTGTTGAGGACATGTGCCCTCTGTGTGTTGGGCACAATAAGGAGTGCCTGGCACTTGCAGAAGGGCAGATGCTGGGATTGTAGCTCATCGTGCCGTTTGCTCTCCAAGGAATTTTTCCAGCTGAGAAAAGCTCTGTCAGGGTGTCAGGCAACCCTGGCCAGAGGGAGTAGAGCTCTTTGCCTCCTCTGTAGCTTTAGGCTGCTGCTTTGCATCCAAGGTCCAGGCCACCTGCTTCCTCATCTCCCTTGGACCTGTTCACATCTCGATAGTTAAAAATGCAAAAGACCACAGAGGTTTGGATTGAAGCCACAACTTATCTCTGGTCCAGACTGTTCAAAGTCACCCTCCAAGGGGCAGATGTCCCCTAGCCTTTGGGTGTCCACAGCAGTCCCTAAGCAAAGCCTTTCCGTGCTGCACGTGCTGCTGTTTTTGTAGGAAAACCTGCTGGCTGGACCACTCACCCCTCCATGGACAGCCTGGCTCTCGGCCCCATTGCTAGAGATATTTTGGGTGTGCAGCAAGGGCAGGATTTGGGAATCTGGAGACACTGGCACTGGCACATCACTGGAGACATTCATTCCGGAAAAATAAAAACCTATCTCCTTGAATAGTGCATTCCGGGATGTGTTTTGCTGCAGAAGTCTCTGAAACTTTGCAGGGCTTTCAGTCCCTGTGTGACACTAGCATGACTTGAGAGCTCACGCTACCTGTGCCACCCTCCCTAGGAAGAGCAGGGTTATTCCTTGCATTTACAGCTGAGCAATTGAGGTACATAACGACATCCTTCCCCATCTGCACAAAGCAGGAATCATCTCTGGACCTTCAGATCGTGTTTACACCAATCAGACTGGTGAAGGGCCAGCCTGTTTAGGACATCCATGGGCTGCCGGGGTGGAATTCTGCTTGTAAAAGCCTCGTGGAAAGCAATGGACTGAGAGGCAGAAGTGGCCTGGGGAGGAGACTTGAACTCATTTGTCCTGTGCTCTGCTACTCCTAACTCTCTTTGCAGCTCAAGAGGAATAAGAAAGTGCAAAAACACTGTTAGTGTTAAATCCAGCAGGAACTATACGCAGCATCACACTGACAGATGCCTTGTGTCCTCTGCTCTCATGCAATCATCTAGGATTGTTGCAGTCTCCTCCTCCGTGCCACTCCCCCATCCGTGCTGCCATGTATCCTGAGCATATTACAGTCTTCCCTTCTTCCCTCAGGAGGTTCTGCTCCGAGCTCTGCTAGCGCTGCACCTTGCCACGGAGAAATCCTGCATCCTGCCTTTGATCTGCAAGAATTAGAGAACCAACCAACACAGAACAATCCCCAAGAAATTAGGAGAGTTCTCAGACCCAAAAGACCTGCTGTCCTTCCTGCTCAACGACCAACGCTTACTCCAGGTGAGTGGTTTTGTCACCAAATCTGAGTGCATGAGTATACAGTAGTGAGAAGGCTGAAGCAGGACTGGAGGAGAGCGCGAGAAGGTTTCCTTGGATTAAGGCATGAGAGGGCAGCAGGGATCACTTTCGTTAGGGTAGAGGACAGCCCAGAAGGGATTGATTGAAAAGTGCGACGGTATGTTCTGGGTTTGGACAGCTGGAGAGAGACAACCTTATTGTGGAACATAACTACAGGAAGGGGTGAGAAGGGGATTTGTCCTCCTAGCTATGGGCTTGGGCCCTGATGCAGTTGATCTGGTGGTGACGCCTTTGTCATGGTAGGGTCCAGCTGGGCTAAGATTCCTGTCCACTGCTGCCCCTCCTCCAGTTCCTTCTCAAAGATACGGATCAACAACTTGACCCTGGGCAGATCCGTTCCACGGGGTGCCGTGAACTGCCCAGATGTAGGTAGGACTTTACTGCTGCTCCCTACAGTTGCCAGGCCCTCTCCGTCTCGCTCCTCAAGGATGCTCTGTTCATCTCCTGCCTTCCCACTGGGTGACCCAGCTCTAACCCCAGGAGAGAATTCACCATGGACAGACTAGTAGGGTTTTCTCAGTGGCCCCTTGCTTTGCTTCTAAATAACATACTCAGTTGGTGCTGAGTTCTTCCTCAGATCCTCTCCTGCACTTATTCCTCCATCTTCTTACACTTAGGATGCTTCCCTGCTGCTATGCGCGGATGCTTCCCCTTTGAAAATCCTGCTGGTTTTGATGTTGAACAGCTCTGCAGAGTTTCCTTGGAGACAAGAGAAACGGTGGGCTCAAAAGTACTCATTATTTTGCAGTCTCTCACTAGCTTTCAGCAGCCAAAAAGAAGAAAAAGGGAAAAAAAGCTGATTTAGCAGAAGGAAGAAGTAGCCTGTGGCCGGGGGGGATTGCCCATGTTTGACATGACTTTCCAGCTGTGTCTTTAGCACACGTGGGGCTCCACGTGTGGGGCAGTGGTGACAGTAGGTGCCCTACAAAGCAGTGGCTGCTTTGGGATCCTCTTGCCACTCTCCCCCCTATCCCAGGAGGCAGGTTCTCCTGAATGAGACTTTGTGGTGGGCATTTCTAATTTGGCAGCCTCAAGGGTAAAGCTGACTAATTAGATTAACCCCTTGTGTGCTGTTCCACACGGACACTAGCAATGGTGGGACAAGGAGCTACTAGTCACCAACATCGGAATCGTTGCCTTCCATTTATTTGTTCTGAGGAGTGACAAGTTGAGCTGTCCCAGCCCAGAGCTTGAATTCCCCGTGGGAGGCTGGGACCCTCTGCTGCTGTGCTGGTCCGGCAGATTTTATGCTTTGAGGTTGCTTATGTGACATGTGACTGACATCTCGGGGATACATGAGCAGGAGCGACATTGGAAAGCCGAGTCACTGCATTAGATGTAGGCAGAGGGAAGGAGTTTGAGCGAGTGCTGATGCTGTGTCTCAGGAGAGCACTAAGGGCAGAGTGGGGGGCACAAAAAGTCTTCACTTGGACTCTGCATCCTCTGACCCCACAGACTCCATGGCCAGAGCCTCTGGAATGCCATCTTCCAGGCTCTTCATGTCATTCTGTCTGCTGCAACAAATGACACGTGGCCATTTACACAAAGTAGCATTTTCTTGCTTATCTTCCAGTTTGCCGCTGAAGTGCTGTGCATGGCTAGATGAGGACAGAAGTGAGAGGAACCAGAGCATGGTCCTGTGCTGTTATATTGTGTGCACCAGCTCCTGGATGCTACCAGGGCCAGGGTATGTCAGTAGGCTCTGAGGGAAGGTCACACAGCCTTATCTGACAGGGCCTCAGCAGGGCATGGAGGGATCACAGGGTGGCTCTTGGAAGGGGTCTCTGGAGAGCAACGAGCCCAATCCCCCTGCTGAAACCTACAGCAGGTTCCTCAGGGCCTCACCCGGGTCTGGAGTATCCCCAAGGATGACACACACAGCCCCCCACCACAACCTCTCTGCACAACCTATTCCAGTACTGGAGCACCCTGGCAGTGAAAAACCATATGCTTAAAGTAGAATTTTCTGGCATTCCAGTTTGCACCCACTGCCTCTTGTCCTGTAAGTGGGTATCACTGAGAAAAGTCTGGCTCCATCTTCTTTACATCCTCACACCAGGTATTTATATCCATCGACAGTATCCCCCTGAGCCTCTTCTCCAAACAGACCCAGCACCCTCAGCCTCTCTTAGTTTCTGTTCCTAAGTTTAGAACTTCCTGCTGCTTTAGGGAATGAAACTGTCCCCAAGTGCCACCAGGTTGGAGCGGGGCAAGGAGGGAAGGAGTGTGCATGTGTGACAAGGAGATGACATCTGTCCTGCAGTAAAAACTTAGCCCTTCAGTAAGATGAGTGCACACTAGTTCTTCTTTCCTTTCAGACAGGATTTTATTACCTGCTGTCTTTAAAATCTGCTCATGGAAGGTGCTACACACTGGATGGCTTCAGCTTTGCTAGTGGGAACCGCTTTAGCAGAGACAGGGCACATGGAGCAGTGTTTAACAACACAGCACACAAGCTGGGATGGATGCATCTCAGCTGATGCAGAGATTCGCTTTTAAAAAGTTTTCTTACTTTAAAGTTCTTCATAATTCCTGTGTATTGCCTGCTCCCTTGGAAATCTTCTCCATTGGTAGTTGAGATGATCACAGAAAAATACGGAAAGAGCAGGATAAAGATTGTAGTACAAAGTCTTCCTCCCCGTTTTTTTTTTTTTTTTTTTACTTTCACCATCTTCTGACTGTTCTCCCTGAAACAGCCGAAATTCCACTGTTTATCTGAAACCTCATTTCCAGGAACTGGGTGTTAGTTTTGCAATGCTGAATTTCTTTCAAAATATTCTGTGCTTCCTGGTCTAGCCTTGAAATAACCTCTGAAAATGCTCTCTCCTATATCTCAGTGCTTGGAGATTGGAGCAGCACAGACATAAGCACGAGAACCTTCACCTGATTATTGAAGCAAGGCCACATTTTCCCTTAGAGAAAGGAAAATCCTGTTAATCTGCAAGAGATGATATTTTGATGACTTACTGTAGCACTCTCAGAACTTCCAGTTGATGCAATAGAAGACATTTACACAATTTCAGGGCAGCAGTGCGAAGGGAATGTACTATGGAGAGAGTTGTTGTATTGCAAAATACGCAGCTGGAGGACGGGGGCAAGTCAGCAAGTGGGTGGGGACATCACAAGTTTTGTTGGTGAGTTCCTCTTCTGTGGCAAGTTTTGCTGGAGAAGGCAGCCGAGGACATGGTGGAACAGGGGATCTAGTGACCAGTCCTGATTTTTCCCACATCAAAACAGAAACTCCACACGCTTTGCACAGAAACACTTTTTCCAGCGTGTGTGGATGGGGAGGCAGCTGGAGGAAAGCGCAGGTGAGTCCCTTCACGCAGAGGGTGGTTCTGTACAGGAGCTCCCTGTACAAGAATCCGCGTCCAAACCTACTCACACAAGGTTTAGAGACCAGCTCCCTGCACCAAACGAACTGTATTTAGACACTTGGTGCTGCTAAAATCCCATCAAAGCGGCGTGTTTGTTGCAGAGGCAGAGGTCCAGATCAGGACTGTCAGCTCCAAGCTCCCCATGGATCACTGTCTCATTTTTCTGCATAGGCATATCATTTATTTCCTGCCCTATGACCCTTCTCCTGTGTTTGGGAATATCATATGGAGGGATATCAGTCTGGGGATAAAGCAAGCCAGTGCGAGTGATTTCAGAGCTGTCAGTGAGACTTTTTTTCACTTCACTTGCATACAGACACGTGAGTTTTGCACATCCAGGTAAGGAGGGTGAGCTAGGTAGCACTTACCAAGGTGTGCTGGGCTGTCTGATGAAAGAGGGAGTGGTTTGGGGGTACAAAAGAGTCTTCTGGGGTTTAATGCAGTCTTTGGTGGTTCTGCTTCTCCATGTCCTTTGGCAGTTATGGTCCTTTCTGCATAGCTGTTCTGGTGGGGTCCTGTCAACTGCAAATGTATGTGGGAGATCTTGTTCGCTCCTTGGTCTTGTTTAGAACAGCTCATATGCAGACACATGCATGAAATAAAATGCTCACCTCTGGGCAAAGTGCTGAACTCAGAAGAACAAGCCTGGGTCCCTGTGGAGCCCTTTCATGCCCCCAAAGCCACCACGAAGTGCTGCACTTGCACAGGCAGGTGCTGCAGAGGCCACAGGTTCTCTGGAGACACCGGAGCACAGTGGGAACAAAGCACCTGCAGCCCCTGGAACACCCTGGATCTGTTCCTTGTGGGGATATAGAGGAGCTTTTCAATTAAATCTGCTTGGGGCTGCAGGGGAATGACCCACACCCGCAAAAAGAAAGGAAGGTCACGTGTCAGGTGCTGCATTTTCTGCTTTCTCTCCTGTGCTTCTCCCCGCAGAGCTCTGAGCGCTGGTGCCCACCATGAGTGAGCAGAGCCACGTGAACAGCCTCTTCCTCAACGAGGACGCGGCGAAGCGGCTCCATGCGCAGAGCCGTGTGCGCCGGCTCCAGCAGGCCCTGCGGAAGCGTGCGGCCCGCGCTGGGAAGCGGATGCGCAGCCTCACGGCCGAGAGTGCCAGGAGCTTCCTGAGGAGGAATGCGTTCGTCCTCTTCACCATCGTGGCCGTCCTGCTGGGTAGGGAGCTCGGGGCAATGCTGGGCACCACTTGTAACTGTCAGGAAAAGGCCATCAGCTCCTCAGAGATTTTAGTTGATTGGAAGGAATTGGCTGGGGAGGAGAGGATAAAGAATCCTTGGGTCTGGAGCTGCATTCACAGAAAGCCTCTGAGCCTTGTGAGAACTAGTAGAGCTGAATTAGGCAAGCCTTTCTGTTGTAGATTGTGCCTAAGCTCTAGCAAGAAGGGAACGATGAGGACTCCCTTATCTTGTATAGAGCAAGAGCTGGATCACAGTCTTTCAGAATTTTTTGGAGCATTTGCTCCTTCTCCCTTCTCTTCAGCTTCTCAGACAAAGAGCTGAAAGAAGAGAGAAAGAACAGCCAGGGTGTAGGACGGGTTGAGTGACAACTCATACTCTTCCATTTCCTTTCACACCCCTTGCTCCACAGGGATCATCCTGGCTTTTTCCCTCCGGCCCTACCAGCTGACCTATCGCCAGATCAAGTATTTCTCCTTCCCTGGCGAGCTGCTGATGCGGATGCTGCAGATGCTGGTTCTTCCTCTCATCGTCTCTAGCTTGATTACAGGTGAGAAGAGCTTGCTGGTGCCTGCAGTCCAGGCCACGCTCCGAAAAGGCTGCTGCTAAATGTCCTCAGGGACTCTCCCAATGCCCTGGCTGCAAACAGTGCTTTGATAAGCCTGACTAAGCATGAAAAGTCTGAGCCTATGACTGTAATAAACACGATCCCAACTCTTAGCCCTGCTGGCTCAGTCTTGGTGAAGAGAAGCAGAAGGTCTTGTGCTTTCTGAGAAGAATGGGAGGGATGCAATGGGGTTTCCAGTGCCCAATATCTGAGCACTGACAAGGATTTCATCCTGCATACATTTATTCATTGAAAAGTCTGTTGTCCCAGTTTGAGACTTCTTCCAATTAAGGAAGAGAGCTTAGCACTACCCAAAGTTAATTAATAGACCTTCTCATGTCATTTTCCTGTGTGACTCTCCAGGTATGGCCTCACTTGATGGCAGAGCCTCAGGGAAGATGGGCATGAGGGCTGTGGTCTACTACATGGTGACCACCATCATAGCAGTCTTCATCGGCATCCTCATGGTGATCATCATTCACCCAGGGAAAGGATCCAAGGATAAGCTCCACCGGGAGGGACGCATTGAGCAGGTGCAGACCACGGATGCCTTCATGGACCTGGTGAGGTAGGTGGACAAGCTTGTGTCATGTGAGAACATGCTGAGAGATTCCTCTCCTTTACTGAAACTTGTTTTGAAATTTCACACCTAGATATACAGTTAGGGGAAGAAATGTTCCTGGCTGAGACTTTCACCGTCTACTACTTCTAGTAAGGGGACTCTCCTCGTGACTANAGACTTTCACCGTCTACTACTTCTAGTAGGGGACTCTCCTCGTGACTATTCTGAGGGCTTCAGGATGAGGAGTTAGTGGCAAGCTAACCACAGGGAAGCTTCTGCAAGGCAGGAGGCTAGTCAGAAAATGCATGAGAGAGAAAAAGGCTGACCACAGTGGGCAACAGTGTCTCTAGACACTGCTCTAGACCCCGCTCTGGATTCAGCAGAGGGCTCCAAACAGCCCTTCCAACATCTGCTCTGTAGCCAGACCTGACACTGTGACTGTTGTGACTAGAGACACTGCTCCATGATACAGGCACTTGCCAGGAACACCAAACCTGCTCGCTAGACAAACAGGACCGTAACTCCTTCCTTTTTTTATCCACTGCAGGAATATGTTCCCGCCCAACCTGGTAGAAGCCTGCTTCAAACAGGTAGGACTCCTGTCTGGCCTGCAACCTCCCTTTGGGCCCTCTGCAGTAGCCCATGACCCAAACTTTTTTTCTGGGGGATAAGAACAGGGATGGCTTTGTGCTGCTTTCCCATTCTCCCACTCTAACTGCTCCAGGAGGCATTGAGGTGCTGTAGTCACCAGTTACTATCATAGCATCCCTCAGTCAACAACTAGAAAACAACAAAAACAAAGGTGCCAAAGAGATCTTAAGCCCAAGGGGTGGGCATGGGGGTAGAAGTAACAAAGGCTGTAAAATAAGAATAACAGTTCAAATCGAAAGGTAGGGGCATTTCTTAATAATGAAAATAAAATGGGGAATGTGGAATTCTGCATCTTTTAGTATTTTGAATTTGAGATTGAAAAAGATGCTTTAGCCATGTACAACCACATGGGAGTAGATGCAATGAGTGAGTGAAGTTCTTCAGATGATCCAGTGGTCTCCTTTGGCCTTAATATATATGTCACACTAAATTAGGGAGTTTGAGGAGAATAAGCAAGGCAAGTTTTCCCAAGAGATCAATGAACTTTGGAGTATTCTCCTTTCTTTAGGATGGGATGCAAGAGCCTAGCATGTTGTCTAGAACTCCTGCACCAGGCCTGAATGCATCTCATGATCTCTGTCCTTTCAGTACAAGACACAATACACCACCAGGGTCTTCACCAGAACCGTCCTCCACAGCAGCAATGTCACAGCAGGTGCCACAACCACCCAGAGCTCTGTGCCTGAGAATTCCACTGGTATCCTGGAGAACGTCACTCATGCCCTGGGGACCCTCTCCGAGGTGCTGACCTTTGAAGAAGTCATTCCCATCCCGGGCTCAGCCAATGGGGTGAACGCACTGGGGCTGGTAGTGTTCTCCATGTGCTTCGGTTTGGTGATCGGCAGCATGAAGCAGAAGGGACGGGCCCTGCGGGAGTTCTTTAACTGCCTCAACGAAGCCATCATGAGGCTGGTGGCCATTATCATCTGGTGAGGAGCACGGCGGTTGAAGCAGGAGGTGTGCAGGTGCAGTTTGCCACTGACCTGATGAGAAATGGGGTAGCTTTAAGGATGATGTACACAGGGGAAAGCAGACGGGCACAGCTCTCCTTCGGCTCCATCAGCCTGGAGGGAAAAGCCTGGATGGGATAGATGTTCACATTTCATTTCCTGTGCTCTGTTTTTACCTTAGAAATATCAGGTAGACCAGGACATACTTTCCTTGAGGCTGCTGGAGACTGGAGTGGAGGTGCTCTTGGCCTTACCAGGCGGTAGAGTGGGAGGCTTCCCACAGGGAGCTTCCCTTCCAGTTGTGTATCAGGAGTCTGACCCAGCTCTGCAGCAGAATAACTCAGTGCCACAGATCTGCTCCGCAGGCTGGCAGTAGCTCTATGAGTTGAGCTGGGTTGGCAAGATTAACTCAAAGGCCTTTTAGCCTATGGTCTCCCAGATCCCAACTCTAGACCTTGGCTGGTTATTGCCTCCTTTGGACCTGTTCACTATTCTCAGGACCAGTTTCCATCTGCCTTTGACTTCCCTTTACTGTGAAGAAAGAGGGTGTTGGCAGATAAAGCATGTGGGAAACTCGCAGGGGACGCTCAGGCCCTGCACAACTCACCCGTATTCATGGGCTCAGCACTGGCTTGTTCAGAACTGAGTCCCAGTCGTTCCCCTCCTGCCAGTCGGCAATTCCCTCTGGCCCTGGCATCAGCCATGCCTGGAAGGGCTACACTTTGCAGCTGCTCCCCTAAATATGCTGTTCCTGGAGCGACTGATGGCCAAGGAGCTCATATTCTTCCTGAATCAAGGGCACCTATGGCTGGACTCTACAACTCCATTCTCCTGTCACTGAAGGGAAGGGCTCTGGAGTTTGAAATACTTTGCTTCAAATGACCATCAAAAGGCCCAAGTCTGAGCCAAGGGATTAGAATCAGAGGCCTGCAGCAGCCCAGAGGACCCAAAGCCATTCCAGAAGCCTGGAATGTGTGGCAGTCCTTCCTGAAGCCTGTCCCCACAGCCTGCAGGGTTGGCTGGAATCTGGTATTTTTTTCCTGGAAAGATCCAGTCACTGTTTGCAGACAAGAATGGCCTTTAAGAAGGTCAGAGGAAATGAAATATTTGTGAAATCCTTTCCAGAACTTTTCCAAAACTTCCAGGTTGACTTGGAGTTTGGCATGTGGACCTTAGAGCCTTGTGCATGAACTGCATGTGAGCTCCCAAGCCCTGAGAGATCTGGCCATGGAGCTAAGGTTCCCTTTGGCCCAGTTACTTGTCTGTGTCCAGTTTAGTGCCCATGATGTTCTCCATGCCTGTGTTATGGCTTCCTTCTTTAGAAGCCTCCCTACTGCTCACAGTAGAAGCATTTTTCATTATG
>VWPW01002739.1:3149-57483 GCA_013389825.1 Crypturellus undulatus | reverse complement strand
TCTCACTGCAGTGGCTCAAAAAGGCAAGACCAAGAGGCTACACTGAAGAGAGGATAGGAAAAGTTGCCTTCTCTGTATTCCCTTAATATGAGGGATGAACAATACAGATGACGAGAAAGCAAGCAACAGCTCTTTTAGTGCCCATTTGGAAAGTCAGGGGATTTATGTACTCCAGGAGACTAAATAGGAACTGCAGCACATATGACTAATGCCTCCACTCTGTAATGCAGGCTGCATCTCCTAGTGATTTTCCCAGGTTTATATTTAACTACTCCTCTCCTCGTCCTTCCTAAACTAATAAAAACAGTTTTAGTTCCCTTCCCACATTCAACCAAGAGTCTCCTGAGACCTGGAAACACCCTACAATGTCTGAGCCACCGGAAACCTTGAAAGTCTCATACCTGTGAGAAGATCTCTCTTTAGAGTTCAGATAAAAAGGAAAGAATTAGGAATGGGTAATCATTCTAAATTCAATTATTATCCTGGGGCATTTTTCTTTCCAGATGTTTTAGTCCATTCTGCTGGCAGCTCCAAACACATCAACTAAGAATATAACTTTATAGCCATAGTGGGTGGCCCAAGAAACCTCTAAAGAAATACAGGATTATATCACAGTGAAAGGCACTTTGTTTTATAAACCCATCCCAAACAATACAGGTCTCCTTGCAAAAATTACTCAAAAAGTGCAATTCCTCTGCAATCCCTCCACTCCCCAAACCCTTGTCATGTCCTGCCAACGGGAGACAAAGAAAATAAACCTTCACCCACCTTGCTCTAGGTGATAATAGATTTGAGGAAATATATATTGATGTTGGAATTGTAAAGTGTCCATATAACGTAGAGGGTATCATAAGCTGATGTTCCTTCAAGTAACTGAGTCTGAATGGATCTTTCTCCTAAACTAGGTAAATATTCTCAGATAAAAAAAAGAAAGCCATAACTGTATTAAGCAAAGTTTCAACAAAACCCCATGTAACCACATTTGTTGGAAAACAAACTAAAATCACAGTAGACCTAATCCTCCATTGGCGCAAATCAAAGTTCACTGGCTTAAAGCAGTGCTTTCCCACCACACACCCGCTGGGGACCTGATTTCTGCCTTCACTGCCCTGTAGCAAAGCTGGGAAATACAAAACCTCTGTGGTGCTTCCTAAGGGGCAGCAGGGCACAACCTGCCCATCCACCCTTAGCCCAAGGGAGCCCAAATTCAGTCTATCAGACCGACTCACCAATGCCTGTTTACAGTGCCTGCTCCAAGAATGTATTTTGACAGCATGCGGTGCATGCTAGAACATTCTTGGAAAGGAGTTTCTTCCTTTCTTTTGCAACTGATATAACTTTAAGGGTATTTTTCTATTCCACTGTTTGATTTTTTTTTTTAAGACAGGCTTTACAAGACTCTTGTTTCTTACAAAAAACAGTGGTCATATTTAATGAGAAGATATTCTCCTTTTTAAGGAGTGTAGCTACAGAATTAAGACCTAAATACAGTGTTTTAGCCATACACAAAACCAGAGAAAATCTTGAACTTTCTCACACAAGTATTGATTAGATCAAGATCCACTGGATCTTTTACATAGATCTACAATTAATGTAGTATATGGCCACAGCACAAGTAATTTCTTTACATATTTGTTCTAAAGTTTTTCTGGAAATATCAAGCAATCCAAATTTTCAATCAAATTTCACACTCTTGTATTTTCCATCTAGAAATATGAAACGCAGTACCTCCAGGAGAAACCTGCTATTTTCATTATATCTCTATATTACTAATTTGGAAATACATTTAAAAAAAATCTTATTTCTGATCATGATGTATTTTAGTAGACAGAGCACTTCCTTCAGAAGATTTTGTTTTAATGCAGGTTTGAGTAACTGTCATTGTAGAAAGGCTATTTGTGATGAACATTGCCAGTAAAGTTCACAGCCTGAGGACATGCTCTTTCCTGAGATTAGTTCTATTTTATAGCATTTACAGAAAAATATATTAACTTTGGGGTTTTGTTGCCTAAAAAAAAAAACTCTGTAATAGAATTTGTAATAGAATATGAAGAGTCTTCTTGACAATTGAAGTATTTTTCCCAGCCTCTTAGATATTCCACCATAATGGCTTATGAAGAATATTATTATTTCTCTGAATGAAAAAGAAATCACTCCATAGTTGTACATCTCAATCTATTAGACCTTAGCTCTAATTCAATAATTGTGCTACATGTTGTTTCAGAGTAATTTTGTGTTTTAGGCATTTTCTCTACTAAAAATCTGACAAACTACCAACTTACGTCTTGATCCCGTGAAGACTTATGCACATGGAAACCTTAAAACAGAGAGAAGTCCAAAAGATGCCATTTCTATTTCAAATTAATCTTTATCTATCTTTCTTATTCGTGACTTTTATAAGAAATAAGTTGATCAAAATTTAATAATAATGAGCATAGCATAGTACAAGCTTTTTCATTGAAGCACTTTTCTGTTTCAAAAGCCATAACCAGAGATGAGCCACTGTTTTATTACGGAGAAGATCCATGTGTATTTTGTAATTACATTTGCTGTGAAGAATAGATGTAGATAGTAAAACAAAGGAAATACTAACTGCATTATTTCACTATTAGCTTACTAAAATGACACTACAAAAGCCTTTTTTTAATCCCATATTATTGAATGCATTTTATGCACAGAAGATAATTCTTTTTTCATGGATCCAGTTTCAATTGATTTTAAAAAACTGTTATACATCCCTAATACTAAGGTCCCTATCTCTATCACAACCCACGCACCATCTTTGATCAGATCTTGTAGGCAAGGCCATGACCTTGCACTACACTGGTTATATAAAATATTCTCAGGTCTTCTCCTGAGGATGGTCATTCCTAGCTGATACGTATGGAGTAGAAGCAGGTAACGCATATTTGATATTTGAGTTGTTTAAGTTTAGGCAAGCTACGTCTCCAGAGAGATTTTCCAGAGAAAAATCAAGCCCGTTGCCTGGTAGGTCACATTCCTCCTCCAGCTTTCCCTGGCACCACCAGGCATACAGATGGAGGTGGGAAGGTGCTGCCCTCACATTACTGATGTTCTCTTAACGCCTGGAGATGTGCAGCTGGCATCAGCTGAACGGAATGAACCCTGGAAAATGCTTCCAGAGATTGTACTGCAGGAATGTGCGGCAAGGACTAAATTATACACCAAAGTGACTTTAAATAGCATAACATGACAGGTTGCAATGACTATTTGCTGTGGTCATTTACCATCTGCCGTCCAAGATAGGACAGATGAGTAAGTGGTGGAGGTGAGAAAGAGGGGACTCCTGACCTCGTCTGCAGGTTTAAACAATATCCCAAGTGGATTCTACCTTCCTTTTCCTTCCATTTTAACTATATCTGATTTAACTATATATGATTTGTTGCCTGGCAAATCTGGTCACCTTACTATACAGTTGGCACATGCTAATGCAAAAGTCCACATCAACATCTGAGAGTGATCATTTTACTGCCCACACTGCAGGAATGTTTCCCCACAGGAACAAGAAATTTTGAGAGTTATAAAAAGTTACTGGCACTACAACGTGTTATCACTGGGGTATAAATTACTGCTCTGCATGTCAGCTCGAGGCCAGCTGGAACGGCAGCCCCAACCCTCGCTGCTGCCAGAGTCATATGGACAACTGCCTCCTTGCTGGCCTGCATCCACAGCATCACTCGGGCTGCTTCTCCTTGGGAGGGGTGGCCTGGAAAACCTCCTGCAGCGCCTGTGAATCATAACAAAACTGCCACAGCACACAGTATGTTTTGATCAAATTTGTTATGCTGCAAATTAGTAATAATCATATTACTTTGTTTTTTTTTTTTCTCCAAGCAATAGGTGCCACGTTTGTTAAACATTGAAGTTTACTTATTTTTTAACCTGTTTTCTCAAACTTGGCAGAAGTGCTGTGCCAGAAAGGTGAGATTATACACAGTGTAACAATGCATAATACTCGTATCAGTCCCCTGTCCCTTGCACTGCTAAGTCTATTTTGATAGTGATGTCCCATGCAAATCAAGTATGTATGTGAGCTTGTCTTTAAGTTAGAGGGGGAAAAATTAAAAAAATACCATAGTTAACCTAATCCATTGATCAAGAATTACATATCTTAGATAAAAAACAAGCAAACAAAAAAAAATAGATTTTTTTTAAGCTTAGCACAAGCTAGAGCTAGATGATACATCTCCTGTCCAGAAATCCAGTTATGAGGCAAAGGCATATGAGAACAGTGTCAAACAGATGAGATAGAGAGCAGTTCTGACTGAAACAATTAATCTATATGCAGGGGATGTCATCATTTTCCATTAGTTTGGAAGCTCCAGCGCCGTCAGTAATTCATCAGTAGCTGCAAGGCACAGTTTTATTTTCAGGACTATAGGGCCTCCAGTGCAAGTTCACATTTGTGGTGTCATCAAAAACATACAGAATCTCGCTCAGTCACGCAAGACAAGCCATGAAAAAAAGAAAAGACTTTCATAGTCTTAGTGACTTTGAATTTTCTTTTTTTTAGAGTTTTTCGTCTCATTCCCTCCTTGCTGCCCTCCAAGGCAGGAAGTTATGAGGGACTTTTACACACATCTCATTTCAGCCCTGGCATTTGGACATGCCCACGCTGCTACTTTCAGTCTTGCACATTTTAATGCAAAAGAGAAATCTACAAAAGAAAATGAGACAAAACTCCCTGCAAGACAAATGCTCATGCTACCCATATTTAGGGTTTAAGGGTCAACATTTCATAACCAGACCTTTTTGGGGCTGTGGACATTTGCTCAGACACCTACAAGCCAAAATGCACCTCTGCTTTCATGAGCATCCAATGTGCTGGCTTGTATGAATGCAGCCTGTATGAACATACATCTTTATTGCTCCTGCCAGTTTTCCTAGAAATTCAATAATAAATGGATTTTGAGCATCTAATTGAACCTCACTTAGCAAAAGCGTTGACCTGGAGCATTAAAAGTTAACCTAACCTTATCAGATGCTGAGCTCTGAAGAGGATGAGCACTGGCAGCAATCAGCCTGGTTGCAGAGAACTGGGTTCCTTAGGGCATGCTGAATTTCTGCCTATTTGTATCACACTGGCAACTTTTCCCAGGAGTGAAGTAATCCTTCTCTGAAACAGAAATGCTGTTTGTGCTATGTTGTCTTTTGCTGTGTTAAATTATTCCCTAGGTGATTTTCTTCCTTCCCCCACACCTCTTTTACCCCAACTAACACTTTGTCCAAGCCTTGGCAGGGTTGCAGCATAAATATTCCTGCTCCTTGAAGGGTTTTATAAAGTGTCCAACATGCTGCTTTGCAAGGGAGAAATCTGTGAAACGGTCACAATTCCTTGGTGGAATTTAAGGACTTAGAACACTGCGTTTGCAGGACCAAGAAAAGAAACATTTTGACCTCATTTAAAGTGTGGTCTGCCATGCAGCTAACAGCTTCACAACTTCAAATTTAGTACAAAGTTTCAAAGTTTTTATGTCATTCTAATATAATTGTCCCAGCTAAATTTTTATGGTTCTATTTCACAGATCCAAAAAATAGACATTTTTATATCTTGGTGATTATTAGAAGTGGGGTGGTTGTGCAACATATCTCCACTGTGGCCATGCCTGAGTGTCTTTTGGGAGATTTCCCTCATTAGTATAAATTGAATTAATTTTGTTAACTTCTGTGAACTCCTGCTGATTGATTCTGTATGAGAATCTGTTCCTCTAAAATTTAGTTAATTTTTATAACATTTTTTTCCCTCCAGTTTGATTAAGAAAACAAGACTGGACTAGACAAATGAATTATCACATTGTCACGACACTAATTTCATTTCCGATTCCACTAATTGCATTATATTAGCAGTGACATAACTCTACAGGAAAAGTTTTATATCAACATATGATGATTACAGATAAAGCGAGCTTGAAAAATTAGAGATTAGAATGAAAATACAGTATTGTTCTGGCTTTTTAATTTGTTATAGTGTGTACTTAATCTCATTTACATTGCGTTCTTTTTCAAAGAAAAAAAATCATTCAAATTCAGCAGAGGAGCTTTAAGTAATACTCCAAAAAGCAGAAATATCATTTATCTGCCCTACAATTATTTTTAGGATTGGAATGGGAAGAAGACGCATTCCTTTCAAATCTGAAATTCCACAGCTTGTTCTTATACATGACAGCACTTCTGTCCTTACAAGTGGGAATCAGTAATATTTCCTCAGTGTAGCTGAATAATTACAGTCATGGCCCAAGAAAACCAAATTCCCTGGGGTGTCTGGTGACTTCTCCACGTTTATTTCTTCCCTGATTATTCAAGCAGTGCTTGATATCAGTTAGCACAGTGGACAGAAACAGGGAATGAAAATAGAGACCGTGGTACTCCTGGAGTTATCATCACTGATATGTTCAAAACAACATTAGGCTAATAAAAAATCTATTATAAAAAACACTGTCAAAGGAGGTCATAATTCACCCACAGAGTGAAAAGGAACAGCCCATTTGTTACATTACGGCACAGTCTCTCCAATTCAAAGAGAAAAGGCACTGGGATGTTTTACACCATCTCTCCCCTTGCTCCTGTTTGCACAGAATGAGGATTCTGCGGTAACTCGTGGGACCTCTCAAAATCTGAGCCTCAGCTCTTGTCTGTATTTTAGCAGGATAGAGTTTACATATTATACAAATATGAAAATAGTAGGCTATAAATATGACAATTAAAATACATAGATGTGTCTTACGGACAAAAAAAAGTCGCTAGGTAACCACGACAAGTTTAACCTTCTCTGAGAATTCATTAATTCATTTTCATTTTAACCACTGAGCTTTCTCTTTGTTAGAACTCAACCAATAGCTTTAGCAAAAATATCTAGATTATTTTCTTTCTGTAGGTGAATACGCATGCATGCACTGGCTCATGTGCCAGATGTCATTTTCTAAAGCAAAATCATTTTGAAAGTTGTTGCATGGCAAAATTTATTTAAAATTGAACCACCTCTCTGTCTAATCTCTTGACAGAAATTGTGAAATATCACTGGATCTTTACTAACAGTTCTATGATTGCATATGGATCAGGCAGCACCTTTCATACTGTTAGAAATCTGAACGCGTGTGTGTATAGAAAGCACAGCTCTTAATTACTCCACCAGTTATTCCCGTTCCACTTGCAAGAAATTGCACAATTAGTTCTGTGATTTCCTTTTAAGCCTTATTTATACTGGCTATACACATCTTTGATACAATTACTTAGCTTTAAATTCTCAGATCTCTTGATCTGCCATAACGTCCTTGGCAGGAACTGAATTTGGGCGTCTTTCATTTCAGCTCACACCTATCACCCTGCAGTCAACTTTTACTTGCTCTGCGTTGCAGAGACGTTACCTTCCATACATCTCTATATGCATTTCTGAAGTAATCTTTAGATAAAGCATGTCCTATAGTCTCCTTGCATTAGTTCTGTGCATCAAGCTTCTCCAGGCTCAATCTTAAAAGAACAAGTAACAGCCAAACACTAAAATCCAATAGTCTAAGGAAACCTATTCCCAACAAAGAATTGCCCAGAAAGATGAGAAACCTGTGAAAAAAGAAAGAAAGAAAAAAAGAGGGAATGTAATGAGGAGAAAGTTTCATTTAGAAGAAGTGAATATCCTGAATCAGAACATTAAGCCTATCCAAATTTCATTTACACGCAGTTTTTATATTTCTATGTAGCTATTTATTTTATTTGCCCACAGGACTTGTCCACATATTATTTTTTCTGTACGTCTTCAAGCTTAACCCTGTCTAAAACCAGCTTCAGCAAAGCAGTTAGTGATGCACTCGACTCAAATCAGTTGAGTAATCCCTATAAAACCTGTCGTTACATTTTTTGCCGTCTCTCCTGAACTGTGCCGCTCTGGCTGACACACTGCAGAGCATCGCATCAGCCCTGCGCTGGTCTAGAGCGCACGTTCCTCCCAGCAGCACATGTTACTCATTAAACGACAGCTCGAGCAGGTCGAGATCACTGAAATTTATTGTGAATCGCTGCAGAGGAGGGAGGCTGCAGCTAGTTTCAGAGTGAGTCACTGAATTTCGGTTCCTCTTGGCTCACTGTGGCCCGAGCGGAATTTTGGTGCTGACCCAGCTTGCGCCAGGCTCTTAAACTGGGAAGACATTTACTGGGAAGAGATTTTTTTTTTTTTAAGGTTAAAAAAAGGGAAAATCCCTCTTCAGCAGTTTCACATTTCCTAGCAGAAAAACAACCCCAGGTTCCTATTACTCTCTGTTAATATCATTACCTACCAGACCTGTTGCTAAGTGAAGGAAGTCAAGTTAAAACTTCTGAAATAAGAAGCTGTAGGGGGGAAACAAAAAAATAAAACACCAACCAAAACATCAACAGATTTACCATCTACAGATTTGTCCAGTATGACTACTCTGCCATTTGAGCTAAATTTAATACTATTTTCCAAGCCAAACTTTTTTTATATACTGTGTGAACTGAACAGAATCACACCTGACTCCAAATAGAGCTGTATTAGAGTAAATCCACAGTAACCAGGGCATGAGGAATAATATCGGTGTAACTGCAGTCAGGTGGGTTAATCACAAGCAATTTACAGCCTCTCCTTAGCGCTGCCGAGTCGTGTTTATGCTCCGCACCATATGGCGTGGCAGCAAAACACGGCCATACAGGTCATTACCCCACCAGCCCTGCTGCAGGCTTGATTGGAATTAAGAAATTGTTCCACTTTTAAATATTAAAATACAGTAGACAAAGTACTCAGGACCAGAAGTCGCCGTCTAATCCACTCCATTATGCCAAAAATCCACTGGAAATTCAATGATACTATTGATAGCACAGCAATAATTTAGCAATGAGTGAAGAATTTGGAAATTCTACCACCAATCTGATGATAAAATATTTATTATGTTATTGTGGTAACTCCAGCCAATACCCAGGAAGCAGCTTTCAGAACAGCCTGTCCTAAAATACTGCCTGTTGGGCAGCCACGGCCTTCCTGTGTGTTCTGTGACTTGCCGGAGTTTTGCAGCAGTAAAAACAGAAAGGAGATGAAATTACAGGTGGGAAAATGAAAATACTATGAAAAACATTATCTGGCCCATCACAATATCACTCTTCTCAGCCAATGATCCCTCTGCTGTTATCCAAATGCCTGACTGCTGGCATAGGTTGTGTAATTAAGAGGAAAGAGGGGCCAGGCAAAGCTTCTTATACCAATGATGCATTAAAACCAATAATATTCCAATAACATTAGTCTATGAGCAGCATGTACCTGAGAATTTGTTACCTTCCTTTTGCCCTTAACTACTCCCTTCCTTTCCACCCTCTTCCCAGGGAAATGAAAGCAGAGCCTATGGCCAAACCTGGACTTCTGGTTGTTTTCCAACTAAGCTGTTTTAACTACAAAAATTCTACTTGTCATATCACTTGCATGCTGACAGAGCTTTGCATTTCCAAATGTTACTTGTGCAAAGGCCTTTTGCATATTCCTCCTAAATAGGTTTTAAAACAGGTTTAACTGTTGAACCTGCCAGCCCAAGTGGTCCTTGGCTGTTTTGCTGCTTGCAGGTCTGCATAAAAGATAAGATGTCACAGACCTAAGTGGCCTAGGAGCAATTCTCAGCAATTAGCTACCTTGTCTAATCTGATTGAATTCTTCTGTAAGAAAACAGTGAGAAATAAGACAATAACAAGGGCTTCTTAGGAAAGCCTGGTTCTCCAAGCTTATCAATATATGGAACACTTCCAGTATGAATTGTTAACTGAAATAGGACTTTGCCTGGTATATTTAATGTGCATCTTAACAAAGAAGTTTTGAAAGTGTGCTTGCAAAGGGTCTCATCCCCGTGAATTTGAAAACCTCAAACAATTCTGACGTTTTAAAATAAAATTTAATCTGGGTGTTTTGAATGGAAAGCCAGCTATTTTGGCAGATTTGAATGCTGCAATTCGCTTCTGCTGCTATAAATCAGCTTGATCTCATCAGGGCCTATTTCATAAAATACTTCATACTGGAGATTTGGGGCTAGTGGTATGTTATTCCTGTTTTATTATTTACAATCTTAAACATCAAAGTTACTAACACCTGAAAGCTGCCTACCTCATCTCTTCAGTAACTTTTCATGGCATTCTTAATACGTACATATCTGTATTAACGGTGTGCAGAGGAATAGAGCATTTCCTAGCAGAAAACCCTGGCAGAGCATTAAATCCAGCAGAACTAGGTCCCCCTCCTGCAATAAGCCATCACCATGTGCAGGACAGCGCTGAAGGCAGTCACTGATGAGAAACTTAAACAAGGGCAATGGGATTGATTCGGAAAATTTAAGAGGGGCTGGGACAGAACTGAGTGTCACTGGGGCAGGGCTGATGCTGCCAAATATCAACCCTGAACATCTGTCACGGGAGAAGGGAAAACTGCAACCAACGGCAGAGGGGAAAGTAGCACAATATGCCACAGCTCTGCAAGAGGGGAGCACTGTGAAGCTCAGGTGTGGATTTATAAGTTTTTCAACATTTTTCTAGAGTTCCTTGCTTGGTATTGACTAACTTGGACTGCTGGCAAGCAGAAAGTGGAAAGAGGAAGAGCAGATGCTTTCTGCCTTGGCTTGATAACACTTGGTTCCAGACACTAAGGCTTTTTGTTTTAAAATAAAAGAGATAAGAAGTAACTTTACTGATACTAATTCTGAGAAGTAGCTGTTCTATACAATCATCTACATACCTAAAGAATAATAGTGAGTCATTGAGCTTAAAGTTGAAAGAATTAACTTGACCTGTACAAAATATATTCCTCCAAATCTTTTTCAACCAGTTCTTGATACCCTTACTCATTCCTGTCACAATATCCACCTCAAAGAGAAAAGACTCATTTGCAAAGAAATACTGAGGAAATATTTCATGAAAAATGAGTGATAACATCTGAAAAGTGACATGCCTCTAAGGGTTTCTTAATTGCCTCTTAATGTGGAAATGAAACCTTTCATGAATTACAACTTGTTACCCTGTAATCTTCATTCTTGCAGCAGACAATCCTCAATGCACCTAACTAAATTCTATTCTATTTTTTGTTGTTGTTACAGAGCCCTTCTAGGTTTTTAGAATGTATTCCTATGAGAAAATAAGTCCTAGGATGTTTTTGTTAATAGCATTAACAGTATAGAATTATTTTTATATGGTTAGAAGAAGTCATATATCATCATAATGACTATTGGTGTTTTAAGGTTGCTCAGGAACAAGAAAATTAGGAAGTAAGTATGTTCATCTCTCATTTGAACTCAATGGATTTTTTGGATTCTTTATGGTAAAGATTTCACTTATGAATCCATTGATTCTTAGGAGTCTTTTTTTTTGTCCTGCTTAAATGCAGCTCATATATAGGGGTAACGGTTTTAATTATACCTTTTTTTGGCAAAGTCAATGAAGAGAAGAATTAAACGTTAGTTCAGCAGACACAGGCAAAAGTCTTTGGTTTCCCTCAATCTATACATAAGCCAGTCAACACGACTTGCTGTAAAAATAAATTGGCTCCACACTACTTCGCCTTTTGTGGTGCCACAAATACTTGTATACAAATTGGAACAGGTTCTCAACGCTGCACCCTTAACCAAGAAACAGAAGGATCATATTTGAGTGCTTTTAGATGCAATTTGGTTACATTTGCTCATTAAAAGCTCAGGGAATCTGTCCCTTAATCTTACCCCATATTTCCTGAACTGCAGGGAATTTCCAGTAGCAGAACTTCCAGCATTCTCCCATTCCCAAAGGAGTGCCCCTAGAGAGCATTTGCCAGTTACTTCAGCTNGTAAAAATAAATTGGCTCCACACTACTTCGCCTTTTGTGGTGCCACAAATACTTGTATACAAATTGGAACAGGTTCTCAACGCTGCACCCTTAACCAAGAAACAGAAGGATCATATTTGAGTGCTTTTAGATGCAATTTGGTTACATTTGCTCATTAAAAGCTCAGGGAATCTGTCCCTTAATCTTACCCCATATTCCCTGAACTGCAGGGAATTTCCAGCAGCAGAACTTCCAGCATTCTCCCACCCAAAGTGCCCCGGAGAGCATTTGCCAGCCACTTCAGCTGTACTCACCATAGGGACTGCTCACCTTTACGTATGGCTGCTAGTTTGGAAAATTTAAGGGTTACTTAATAGAATGAGACAGGATTAACAGCAGGAGTTGATAGGGCTTCACTGATGATACCCTCTAAGGGAGCAGAGTAGAGGCCACCCTGGAGTTCTGATGGAAAGGACAGGCATTCCTTCTTGAAAGAAAAAAAAAAAGAAAAGAAGTGATTGAAAGAAGATTTTGTCAAAAAATGAGCAGAGAACCAGCTGTTTGAATGATTCACTGTAATAAAATGGTAGTAAAATTTAACACTTCATGGTGAGGCAGCCAACTCCCCAGGCATTACCTTTCTTGAAATGAACCATGTGGAGCAAAGGAACAAAGCTGAATTAGTCCTAACTAAGTATTATCGCAGTCAAGCACTTATATATTTTTTCAGAATCAAACAAGTCTTTAAAATAGCATTACCATTAAACAGCTGTGGGGAAAAGAACAGCTACACTGGGAATTCTGTCTGCATCGGATCATCTCTCACCCAGGGTGCAGGAGCTCTCACTGCCCACATTGAAGCTGTATGTATGTACTGCAGACTGGACATTCATCTCTAATTTCTACCATGTGCTGGTAGAAATCTTGGATCATACGAGTGAAACGTTACTTTTTCTTCAGTCTCTCAGACTGGGAAGATTTTTTTTTTTAGCATAATCATTTTTACAAAATGTGCTGCTGCTTCCTAAAGACAGAAAAATCTGGACAGGTCAAAATTGGGCACCAGCCTCTAGGATCACACATACACTGGTGGTGTCGGCGTCTTTCTTTTATCTGCTTTGCCAGATAAGTTGCTGATGAGCAGAGCAGCATTACTTTAAAAATCCCATTATACCAGCATAAGGTATTATTGTGTATAATCAAATTTTTAACTTAGAGGCTACAGGTTTAGAGGCAGTTTTGCTGATAAATAGAAATGCTCATATTAGAGTAAATACTGCAACCTGTCATAAAGAAATAGTTGGAAGGAATGCATCTGCAACATATTAAAAGTTTAGAGCATTGGTAACAGCATCAACAGCTAAAATTTCGCTTATTTCTGTTAGCCTTGATAGGGTGGAAATTTTTGAGCCTCTGAAGAGCCACATTGCCCACAACATACTGCAACCCTGCCAAATCAGCAGGTCCATCAGGGTTTGCTGCTAAAGTTTAGAGGGGAAATCCAAGTTCACACTGAGAATATGCTGCAATTACAGGCAGTGCTAGCTGTCAAGGCAGATATCATCAACAATTTTCTGGCAGGACAGCCTGTGTCTGAGAGTTTCTGAGATGAGTTTCTGTAGAAAATAATATATATGTATATTGCAAGCTCTTCCCGTTCTCTGTTTAGGTGTATGTGGACTAGCAGGACTGTATAAAATGCTTAAAGAGATTTAGGACCTGAGTAACACTAAAAGAGCCCAACGGAGTGACAAGAATAGATCTGTTACAGGTTTGCAGTGTCACTTAACTCTGTGATCTCCTCTAAGTAGCAGGCAGAAAGAAACTGTCTTTTAAAAGACCTTGTATGTAATTCTCTAATACAGTATCTATGAAGCCCCAAGCAAAAAAGTCCTCAATAACAAGCCCCAGTACCACAGGAGATGCTCTCTGTATTTGAGAGGAAAGACTAAAAATGTGTTATTGTTTAAAAGTGGACACTGTGGATAGAGAAAGTGGATGAAAATGACAGAAACAGTAAAACTCTTAATTACCTTCCATTCTTATGGAAAGAAGGTAATTTTAAATCCTTGAAGTCTTTGCAAAACACTTTTGCTAAAGCTGCTAATAACATTTTCATAAGGAGAATAAAAAAGTGGCTTCAGGAATCACGTAACAGAAATAAACTGGAATAGAGGCATAATTAAGGCATGGATATCGTAAGCACACATATAGCTATCCAAAGGGAATCTTTAGTTTATAAAAACTGACCAAGTAATATTTCTACCCCATGAAATATCTGTGAGGGTAGTTTTAACTGAAGTATTTTATGGCTGAGAACTATTTTCCATCAAGAAAAACTGAAGAGAAAATTTTCTATCAACTCTCTCCTGGTGATATTGGTCCTCTGAGAACCCAGCTGTGAGTGTGAGCCTCGTGCAAGGCTCAGATAACCCACCCAGCTCCACAGCCCGCAGCCTGTGCAGAACAAATAATATCTGTGATGGGTCTCCCAGTGCATTAAACGGCAGCATCTGCACCTATCTCGTGTACCACGCGTGTTCCTGGGTGAGCATCCAGGACGCTAGAACATCCTCTCTTGCTCCAGCAGTTATGCTGGAGGTGAAGGGGAAATGGTGCTCCCCAAGCTCCATCTGTGGCCCTTAAGATCAGCAGAGGAAACAGCTTTGAGGCCAGAAAAGGTGGAATTGCCAATGTCTCCTTTGAAAGAGATGTAGTCTATAGTCTAGGCTGGTCTACACACCCAAAATTAGCAGCATATGCAGGAACAGGGGCTACTTCTCAGCAAGGCCAGTGCAGGCTCAGCACCAGCGCAAGGCTCCAGCCTGTCCCCTAGGATGTGCTTCCACCTCCGTGTGCTCAGAAGGGAGAATTAGCACAAATATTCCTATGTTCTTACATAGGCTACCAGGGTATTGCTTTAGTCTCAGTATATATTGCCTCATTTAAAAATGCTTGGTTTCCAATAGAAAAATAAATATAATCATCTCAAAATAAGTCACCAGCTTCCAAAAGTCAGCTCAGAAATGCAAACACAGCTTCAGAGAAACCTGCAAAATCCCTGCCTAAGAGAGGATTTAACTAGCAACCATTCAGGCCATGGGATGATAAATGTTTCCTTAGTCCTGTTTCAAAATGTAGTATTTACTTCAGGGGCTTATTCTTTGTAACTGTATCCTAATATCCCTGTATTTTTCTCAAAGAAAAACTATTTGTCTGAACTTGTTATTTATTCCCTTTGAGCTTTTGTTATTACCCTCTTCTCTTTGCTAAGCTGAGAACATTATGTGGAACAAAACAGGCAGCTCCAAGAATGCTGACGGTACCCACTTGAAATGTTTCTCTCATTATTACATGCAAGTAAGTTGTATCGTAATGGATGGAACATCTTTCTGAGACGGATTTTACAATCCTGCTTTAGCCATTATATTCAATCACAAGGTTATGCAAATGCCTTCACCATTAGCCTGTAAAACAAAGTACATCCTTGAACACGGTGATTTTGCAGTCCGAGTTTCTTGTATATTTTAAATTCTACCTTTATTTCATGAGCAATCATGCTGAACAGAACGAGACCGCCTAATAGATCGGAATAGTCTGTAGCACGGCGAGAAGGGCTCGGTGCTGCTCTCTTAGCAGGTTCAGAGATGTGCGCTCACTTGCTGATATCTGCTACCCCTAAGCAAATGCAGGAGTAAATTGTGCAAGTTTAACTTGTTTCAAATAGCCCCACTGAAGGCTGTGGAGTAATTCAAAATCTACAGTAGTGTGAAAGAACAGATTAGGAGTGCACTATTAGAGGTTAGAGGAGAGGTTACAGTCAACCATTCCTTAGTATGAGATACCCATTAATTAAAAGCAGAAGATAAATTATATTCCTAAAGCCACAGGTGTCACAAGCAAGCGGTCTTCCCATCAAGTTGAACATACATATCCGTTCTGCTCAGGTATTTTATTTACAACACCCTACCAGGCATTTTTCCCCAGGGATAAATACTCAAAGAAATTCTATCATCTGCCTTATTTCTTCGTTCCCAAGGATTGCTCACACGATTTGGGTTCTCAAGGTGATACCCAGAGGTATTTGGGATGGTTCTTTTAGTCGCTGATTAATAGCTTTTTTTTGTCAAATTCACACCAACAGCTCACAGATACAGCACCACCAGAAAAGGCAGAACAGACAGCTAGATGTACCGCTGTTACCCAGACCTGGGGCTGTACCTTTATTAATTCTATTTACCAACTTTTACATGTAATTCTGCATTTACACACACATTCTGACTCTAGATTACTCATCCACAGAGAGGAAAAATATATGAAATATGCCAACAAACAATGTAAAATGATAAACTTTATGATGTTAAAGAAGATTTTCTAAAACAGATTTTTTTTTTTAAGTCAAGATATGCAGAATGTCTTCCTACCACATCATACCGAGTTTAGATTCTGGAATGAATGTAGAAAAGACCCCACCAGATGACACATAATTTTGACTCAGCAAAACAAAAATTTCCATTCCTACACTTCAACAAAAATGAACACGAAGGAAAAACTCCAGCTTCCTTCTTTATCCTTAAGTATTATGGGAATGACAAACTGACTGGAAATTGGCCATTGAAAGAAGATATGATAAAAGAAATGAAAGCTGTTTCTTAGGAAACATTCCTCAGATATTCTAAGAACCTGCTCTGTTCCCACCCCAAGAGGTTGCTCTACTCCATGTACTTCTGGTTAACTTCAGGAATTATTTCTCTGGATTTATTCCTGGAGAGATTCAAAACACCTCAGTTGTATCCCCGTGTGGAGCAAGACCAAAAGCAAAAGCCTCCGAGGTGTTTACAGAAATGCATTGTAGTTTTCTCGACGGGTCTAATAAGAAAGCAGTGGTTCATACCAAACCTTTTGTACATTGCACAAACACATCCATAGAATGACACATTCAGAAGGGCCTAAAGCCATGTTTGTCCCTTTACCTTCGTTTCTCAACACATGCATTAATCAGCCTTTTGCTGTGACAGAAAAAAAAAAACCAAAACCTTGAAAAGTAGTTGCTGGAAAAATGTAACATTGAGGGCACAAATTCTGAATTGCTGTTGAAAATGCCCATAAGAAATACCAAGAATCCATCACCGAGACTGGAATTTTGCAGAGCACTGATAATAGCCCAAGCTGAACATTTTGGTTTCACTTACCAATTTATGGGTGAGGTGGATGGTAATAAGGGGAGATCCTGAGAGATTGTGAGACAACGTAGGGGGAGGCTCCACTTTGAGGGATATCAGGTAACTGGTTGCCGAGATCATATGGCCCTTGTGGGCAGCAGCCTCGGCAATCCTGGGAGAGAAAGAAGCAATAGATGAAGCAGGCAGCAAAAGAGCACTAAAAACTTAGGCTGTAAAGTTCTTTTTACTATCAGTGACAGACTGTGCATGAATAAAATGTTTTCTGTCATCTACCTCTTAATCAGGTATGTGAATGAATGGTGTTTACAATTAACAACAGAAGCCAGGGTGAATTAAGCATCATTGTGGGTTTCTAAAGATAGCACACCACTGGAAAGAGCCAATTTACAAAGTACATTGAAAGTCTTATTTACATCTGCAGCCTGTTACAAGGGTTTCTTGTTTTTCTTTCATTGACAGAAAAAGATGTTGTGTCAGACATTAAAATAACTTCATTCAACAGCTCAGCAAGGTCAAATAAAGCAGAACTTATTTTGCACAACCCCAGTCACCAGTCCTTTCCCTTTCTCCAGTCCTTTTATTACTTCCACTGCCAGGAACCACGATGTAAATTGATTTTGTTCAGAGGGAGAATTTGCTACTTTCATATGAAAAATAGAGAAGCGTTTATGTGAAGGTCAGTACCAGCATCTTGAGATTCTTCATTCAGACATTAAGGAGAGGCACTTTTTTTCCTTACTCATTATCTGCTATCTTAACTTTGCACTTAAAAATCTAGATGAATTGGAATACACGTAAAGAACTTCAGCACATGCAGGAAATTGTATTTCTACGTTCAGTGCTGGCCAACATCAGCCTTTCCTCACCGTGGCACAGTCACAGTTATGTGCCCGAATACCACATGGCACTGAATCCATCACCTTATTCCCTGGAGTCACATCATTACACATTTATGCAAACAAATGACTAGGAGTAGATTTGGGCTCAAAGTCTTTTTGTTTGTTTTTTAAAGAATAAAAACAACTTAACTCCCGCTTGGAGGCTGCTGGTTACACAGCCTGAAAATAGAAAACTCATCTGGTGCTACAGCATGCAACTTTCTTGGAAGTTTGCATGGAAAACAAACTTCCAAGAGTTTGTTTTTAACCACAAGAAAATTTTTTTATGCTTTAAAATGGGCAGACTTCAAGTTACAGGTGTTCAAGTGACCCAAACCTAGAAGCAGCCTGAAAGCCCCTTCTTAGCTTGGAAAACATTGGTATTCTAGGTGAAACAAATGAAATAGATAATAGTAAACAAATCCGAGCAGTAAAGGCATTCATACTTATTTTTAAAACATTTTCCAGATACCTAGGGTTTGAATCAAGAAAGAAAAAGGGCCCAACTAGCATTCCATGTATTATTAGAACACCCTTTGGACAGATCTGCATATAGACATGGTTCTGCACTGCTATATATATTGCAAACACTTCATATAATTTTAATTAACTGGATAGAAATCTATGAGCCATTTTCACTCTGGTCTGTGTGGGTTTTCTTTAGCCATGCAACAGGGGCAGCTCCTTCATTCTCAAACACGAAGGCTACAAATCTATATAGTTTTGTGTAAGAGGGATACATCTCCACATCCACAGAATTATTGAATTATTGAATACCACCAAGATGACACAAGTGTGTTTGTTCCCCACTGCAGAGCCCCAAAAGTTGTAGCTCTAAGACGACCCATTAGAGCAACCTGTTCTGACATGCAGGTTCTTCACCCATTCCCCTACTGCCGTGTTTATCCTTGCTAAACTTGGACTTACATTAAGACCCTACTAATTCTCCTTTTTTCTCATGAAGAAATTGAAATTACAGTTTCTATTTAATAAATTGCGCTCATGCTCATGCTTAAAAAACAAACTGTCATAAAGCATTGCCTCTATTTCTTGGCATCTGTAAAAAATACTTCACACTAATGATAGGGTTCCTTTACATGCACCTGCTAACAGCCCCTTTCGGAGAGTAAAAAAAGAATACAACTTTCTACTTGATTTAAAAACACTATTTAGTAATAGTTATATCATTATCTCAGCATGATTAGACTGATCGTAAACCAGGCATCATTATTCTGGAGTTCACAAGCAAATTCCAGTGTAATCGTGACCTTTCTTCCTTTATATATAGCTTCATGCCAAGCAATCCCTAAAATACATGGGAACTAAAGATGCTCTATCCTTTTTTCTGCTCTCACACACAACAAAAAGCTACAGACTGGATAAGACTGAGAATCAATGTAACCTAATCTATATCACCTAGCAGAAATTAAATAAAAAGATAAATTAATACAAGCTTAAAATAAAAGTGCAATGATTTACATAAATGGCCTTGCAAATCTCCCTGGGGAACCATCTTGCTGAGAGGAATGCAGCTCCTCGTTTACTTTATCTTATCTGCTAATGATTTAATTGGTAACAGCATATAAAGCAAAAGGTCTTTGAAGTATTGCATGGTTTATTGTTGTAAAATTATCTCACAGGTTTATAGGATTAGGATTCAGAGTCTTTCTTAGGAGGGATGTTGTGTTTTCTTGTTTCATTTAAGTGCAAACATTTCTTTATGCATGTCAGGGGAAAAGATACAATTTGGGTCTTATGATACAAAGATTAGAATTATAGAATTCTGATATCCCATCCGATGGATAGAAATAGGTAACATGGAAAGACAAACATGTTGCTATGGGAATCTGTTTTACAGCAGCATAAAATAAAACATCTAATATAAGACTTAATCTCTCTCTAGTTTATGACTAAATGTCCTTAGCATGGCAGAACCAGGGTTATGGCTCATAATATATTTACAGTTGTTAAAGACATTACTGTTATAAAGTTATATCACTAAGGCAATAAAAATAAGCAGTGTGAGAGTTCCAGGGTACTTACTTGGTATCCATAGGGTCAATATTATGAAAGAAATAGTGCATGTTATGGTAAAGCAGGCCAACGATGGTGATCCAAGCTGCAAAAAAAGGCAACAGAGGTTATTCCTTGGGGCAGCAGCTCCAATAGACATTTCTCTCCTAGACTCTAAACTCCCTGTTAATTAAGAGCCTTGGTTTCTGTAAATTCTCACATCTTCAGAGTTTGATTATTAAATGGAAGGTATGGACAGCTTAGAGGGCAACACAGGGAAAATTGAATGTAAAATAGAAAGATGCCTGCCTTATTCAACTGCACTTTCAAAACACAAGTTGTTAGAGCAATTAGTTATCAATTGTGAAGGCCCACAAGAGCTACATGTTACCAGGATGGCCTCATGACATACAAGAATCCGTGTCTCAAGGGTTGCTACAGTAATCTCTGAGTTACTTGACCACTGGCATTCGCTGCCAGCTCACAAAACTCAAACATGGGCAACTCGTTAATTTGTTGTCTGCCCTCTGTAAGAATTTCAAGTTTTCCAGCATCTAAGTGAACAGACAGATTCATATTTTAAGTGTCAGACACATAGATGTCCTTTATTTTCACCTCTTCTGGGTTCCTGGATGCCAACTGTTTAAGCTGAAATAATGAATTTTTAAGTTAGTCCAATTGCACAATCTTAAATTGTGACCTGAAGCTTAAACTTGCTCAGAAATGAGCTTTAGTTGGTTTCTACCTCTCCAGAAGAGATAAATGTCTAACAGGCTGGTTCATTTCAAACTGCCAAGGATGAAAAAATTCTGTATTAAGAAAAAAAAATGTGCATGGTGAGAACATTTGGAACGTCACTTGCATTATTGCAAGAATACTGCATGTTAGAATGTTGCATTAATCATTCATTAACATGACAGGAAAATAGTTCCTGTTTTAAGCCAACATAACAGACAGGGATCAAGTCAGTTACCATAAAAATAAGGTAAACCAAAAGTAGAACTATTTCTGGATGCCCTGTTTATAATTCTGCACCTCTTGTTATTTTTTTCCTTACCTGTTTTGTGAAAAGCTTCACTGGGGATGGAAATGTAACTCTGGCCTTTAGATGGAAAGCGATAGTGGGACAAATTCAGAGTCTGAGGATACATTTGGGCCAAGGAGTAATCTGTGTCATAACCCCCCAAAAAAAGAAAAAAAAAAAAATCAATAACCATTAGAACTTATTTTACTATATGACTAGAATGAACTCTTCTAGTAGCTATTGCAAGTAGCATATAGTGTTAATATAGCACGGGTCAGCTCACCATGAGCTCAGATACTGAGCTAACAAGTCACCAAGTTAAGTAAACCAAACTAATCCCACTCTCTGCTGACATTTCAAGGCTTTACTTTAGACTTTAAGGCTAAATGAGAATGCCTAGGACAGCTGAGAGAGACTCTGTGGGCCGAATCATGGCACTAACAACTCCTCAGGTTATTTGCCCCATTACATAGCACCTGATGAGGCAGAGCAAAATGCCAGAATAGAGCAGTCACCTTCACCACCTGTAGCATCCAAAGGCATGGATGAAACTGGGGAGTGACAAGGGTACAGGTACACAGGTACAAACTTGTCCTATTATTTGCAAACTCCTGTCCCCATATTAAAGCTTTGCAATATCCAGACATTTGCAACTTCAAAACACCACATAAGAGCTTCAGGCAGCACTTTAATTGCTCACATCCTATTGGACTAATTTCATAGATTTTGTACGCTGACCACCTCCCCAAATAACCTCCAGGAAGCGGATAATGCTGCCAGAGATGAATAACTCCAGCCTAACTGCACAGTAACTTCCCTGCAATTGATGCAACATTTTGCGCTTAAAAGAGAAAATGCCCTATTTTGATTTCCTCCTCTATTTTGGCAAAGAGGGGCATGAAAATATTTATGAGACCCAGACATATTCCAGCCCAGAGAGAGGAGATTCCTGCTAAATCCTACCTGCCACCGGGGAGGTGCCCTCTACGGCTACAGGTAGCGAGTTCTGTCTGATGTGGCGAGCCACGTGCACCATCACACAGTCCACAGTCTCAATTAGACCTCCAAAAATGGGAGCAGTCTGGGGGGGAGTGGGAAAAAAGAAGGCTCTATAGCAAAAGAAACTGAAGTTCATAGCACAAAATGACAAGGTGCCATGGTAAATTCTACTTGAGGCATCGTTCGACTGCCCCATCAGATATGTTTCTCCACAGGCTTGACACAGTGAATAAAACGTTACATGAATTGATGCCACACAGAGCCCAGCGTCACAAAACTGTTTGGCAATGTGATTCTTTGCTCCGCTCAGCATTTGACAAATATATTCATTGAGTGCAACAGGCCAAGAATGAGCAGATTATTTTAGCAATTCATAAAGCCCCAAAAACCCCAGCCCACCCTGATGCCACACTAGTATCAGATCTTCACCAGAAGATCAATGTATTGGCATTTGCTTCATTTTTAACAACACATGTCAATGCTCCCTGGCATAAAGCTGTATTCAAAGTTTTTATTTGCCCACTGGAAAGCAGCTCTCCGGGTTGAAAACTGATGCATAAAAATCTGAGTGAATGCATGGCTTAACAGGAAAGAAATCTGCCTGAAAAATGATCACAGATTTTAGGCCAAGAAGTTAAATCCAGACATTTGTCTGTCTTCAAAGCCTTTTAGGATTTTAGGAAGAGCTTAATTTACTCTAGCCTTTCGCTCATTCTACAAGTTGTCTATTCTCAAAGTGCATTCAAACTTCAAAAGATCTCAGAAAATTCCTGAATTGTTCCTACTAGTTCCTACTAGTTTTCTTTGCATTCTTCAAAGAGTAGATAGGAGACCAGGAAGTGATAAAAGTCTCTTTCCCCTTTCAAAGTTTAAGTCCTCTAAAGTAAGCACTGTTGTATGCTTCATATATATGGAAAAAAGTGAATCTTCAAAATGATCTCTTATTTTAAGTCTCAAAAATAGTATAAAAGAATGATACTTGTCTATGGAATTTTAATTAAAATATTAAAGTGACCTATGAGAAAACAAATGAGTCACCCTGCCAAGAAGTTATGACATGAAAAATAATCGAGGCAGACAATGTCATTACTATCCATAGGATAATGTGAACCTGAAAAAAAAGACAAATCCAAGCTATTTGTCTTACCTTTGATTTATCAGTCCAGGCCGGCAACGAAAGAAAGTCTTCAACAACATTTAAAAAAGCCTGGAAGATGGATAAAACTGTATTATTTGATTACTTTTTCATCAGCTACATCTTCAAGCAAGCACATAAAACAGATCTTTGCTAGGATTTCCTGATATTAATTTTAAGATGATAGACCTGTTCTCATGCAAGTCACAAATTCATTTCCTACCTGCCAGCTCCCTCATCATATTTCATATACTGACGTTTTAAAGTAATAGCTTGTTTAATAAACATCCCTGTGAGGGTCCCAAAAACGCAGTGGTTACAGTACAGCTAAGTGAACAAAGAGAAAGTTAAACTATTGAATGTCATGCTCTCACAAACTGCATGCTAGGCCAAAATACGGACTTGACTCTTAAAAGTGGAGCCTCTCTCCCCTGTGCCTGTCTGTTAAGGTGTCTTAAAAGCATCAACATAGATACAAGAAGCAAGTCTCACTGAGAAATAGAGAATAAAGTGGCAATTGTGCTTCCTGAGGATGTTATTGCCGCACTGAAGCGTTGGTGTATGAGCTTTACCCTTAGGGACTGCAGGGTCCGTGCTGCTCCCTTCCCGGTGCATTTCTACCAAGCATTAGGATTATACTAAACCCAAGAGCCATCCTGCATTGCACAGGGTCTTTAGGAAGGATTTCTTTCCAAGCTACAGGATATCTCCAGAATTCCCCCAAAAAGGATACATAAGAAGCGAGGGAAAGTAGGAGAACTAGACCTTCTGAGCAGAACAGAATTATAACAGAAAATATCACTTTGTTTTTTTTTTTCAGAAGCGATTCACTATAAATACATGCCAGTAATGAGCGAGTTTATTGCACAGCATTTAAAATCAATATTTTTTGTTGTGCTGCGAGGCATATGACAACCAGCACAGAGATAATGGGAGGAACAAGCAGCCACACTCGGCCCCTGCCTTTCAGGGAATTAGCTGCAGACAATGCAGAGCCAGGCCGTGCATCAGGCACAGACACGGCCCTTTGCATGATCAGGACTCTGGTGTTTATTTCCCCAAATAGCCTCGCTAAAGATAATCACGTCCCTGTTTCTGTCTGCGCATCACTTTCCTGCCACACAAAGCAGCACGAGAGCAACAAAACAGCACTGCAATGACATGGGGAACAGGTATGGCATCCAACGCGATAATACACTATTTTCAAATGGGATCCTCCACACAGCTGTCATTCAAATAAAGGAAGTGACATCTTAAAGCTCTTTAGAAGGATTTTTTTTCTCCATATTAAATTGATCCATAAAATTCAAGCTTTAGATTTTGCAAATGCAAAGCCTTGAATATAAACTGGCAATCAATGCCCGTGCACTTTTCAAAAGCATCTATTCACATTGCTTGTCTAAATAAATAGTCCTTGTCACCCCTGTGTTACCCACATGCTTTGGTGAGGCCAGAGCTGATAATCATGATTACAGCTTCCTAGCCTGCTGANAAGCATCTATTCACATTGCTTGTCTAAATAAATAGTCCTTGTCACCCCTGTGTTACCCACATGCTTAGAGAAACACGACTGGTGAGGCCAGAGCTGATAATTGTGGTTATAGCTTCCTGGCCTGCTGAAATCAGAGAATCAGCTTCTCATCACTCTACAGACAGTTGGCTTGATATTAGCAGCAAGTGACCCCTTGTCCTCAGTGCAGAGGACAACAGAAACCCTTTTTTTTCCTTCTTTTGCTTTGAAGAACGTATTGTGCGGTTCAGCTTTGGATCTGATCTCGCATTGAGCCAAACTCAGTGCAGATTTGTAACAGTTGTAACACGTCTCGCACAGGAGGACCTGTGTGACTGCAACACAGCTTAAGATAAGGGGCTTAACACCCAAAACCTGTGGACACTGACGTGGTCCATGAGTCTTTCCCACCAGGTTCCCGCTCCCCACGCAGAGCCCGGGCCATTCCAGACTCCAACAAGCGGAATGCAGGACTTGGCAAAGGACAGGCAGGACTCTTGGACAGGCACAACTCAGCCTGCGTGCACTACAAGAGCAAGAAACACTAGGAAAACCTCGGGCAGACGGCAGCTAATGATAGATACTGATAACTCTCCACCACGAGATTTAAACTAATTGGCTGTTTGGAATTTAAGCATTAATATCCCCGGACCCTTAAGCTATTTTCTATGGTTGAAGCTCACATTCTGATGCTCGTTAAAATAGCTATTTTTTTTCATATGTACATTTTGTAATCGGCAAAAGTCCAAGTTTCAGCTTCTGGGTCACCCAGCTTCACACACAGCTCAAAGAAAGGTACCTCCGTCAGGTGAAGAGCGGTGTTTTCTGACAAGGATTTGTTGGGCAAGTTGAATGATATGTTTCCTAGGTAGTTCAGCATAATATCTGGGAAATGAAACTTCCTTCTTTCCTCGGTCAGGTTGGTTATGATGGGATGATAGGCATTGGTAGACAGCTGCAGGAGAGAAAGATCTCATTAGAATTTAAAGCAGTTGTTATGTTTTTAGTCACAAGGGAGCTAAATGACAGTTTTTAATTCTCTAAGAGACACCATAGCATTGTCAAAAAATGCAATTGTCAAAATTGCAATTTGTAAAATTTTGAAACATCGCATTGTCAAAAAATGCAATTTCAAGACTTGTCCCAAGTTGTTCTCTGTCTGCAAAGTGAAAAATAAAACAGATCCCTAACCCAGTCCTTTTCTCCTCACTGGATAGAGCACAGCCTAGTATGACCGCTAGGAAGATGCAGAAGTGACTGCATAAACCAACCAAGGGAAAAAAGGAAGCTGAACAGATAAGGTAATCGGAATCAGACACACAACTTCTTTCATCAGAAATTGAGGTCGTATCTGCTGCGGCTTCCTGAAAGCCTCTGAACAAGATAACGACCGATGGAACTTGGACACTGCAGATACTAAACCGGTGAAAATAAATTGCAACAGCTAACTGCACATTGGGTGGCTAATTGCACCCAGACTGCACAGGCTTTAATTTGTAATCTCTTTCATGTAAGATTTTCTAAAAGGATGGAAATAGTTCTGTTGTTTTGATAATTGATTTATCTAATTTCAAAAGAAATGAGGAAAAAAAAGCCACGATTTTGAATGTCTTCCTATATTTGCAGGAGACACTGAAATATTTCATAAATTTGGAAATGGAAAACATGTCATTCTTTAACAATAAATTCCCTCCATCTGTCCTAGGTCAGTTTTACTGTTTATTAGTAATTCCATAGTTCATCTATCTTCACTTAGTGGCTGAAAATATTCACTATACGAATGTGAAAATGTTTATAATTGGGGTACTAAAATAAATGCCATTAACAAAAATCAAGCTGCAGAGGATCTCTTGGGAATACACACACATTCTGATAGTATAGAAAGGAGCTATGAGGAGTGTCCTACCACAGGACTCGCAGTGGTCGTCATCACAGACCCTGGAAGTGCTGACGAAAGCACAGCTTGGACACCTGAGGAAATAAAGGGGGCTTTAACACATGTAACACCAGAAAGGAAAGAAATGCAAGAAAAAGTTTGCTAAAAGTGTATTCCCAAAACAGGTTGGAGCAGTTCTAACTAAAAGAACTGCTTGCTGTTCTGCATATAAAATGCATCCTTGCTGTTTGCATTTTACTTATTTCCAGTACTGAAGCTGCATAGGCTTGTTTAAACATTTTACTCTATTGTATTCCTCAATTTTATTTCCTCATTGTTACACAGTTGAGTTTTGCAACCTAATCCAGATTTTAAGCACTTAGTTAAAACCTTCCCTTGCAAACAGAAATTTAAGCATTATTTGCAATTCAAGGCAAGTCATTCTATTAAAAAAGGAACAACTATATAATTAAATAATTGACATTCAGCTTCATCCCCTTGCTCTGTCACAGACACTTCAGGTAGCTACTTAGGGCAAACTTTTCAAAATCCCCTATGCCTTATGAAGGATAAATCGTCTAAGGGCACTTTTGAAAATCTGACTCAGAGGCAGAATACAGCCTCTACCAGCAGTTTCAGCATATTATCTGTAATGTCTATAGTAGGTATTTGAGTTGATTTCAAGCAACAGTGAGGTTGCCATTAATCAATCTATCTTTACTAATATATGTCACCCGCTAGCACTATATCCATTGGAAATTACCATATGAGTATGCCATGAATGATTTGTCAAGAAATGAAAAAGAATAAACTTGATTTTGGATGGTTTCCAGCTGCTCTTTTTAAAATATATTGATTCCTCTCCGTGCACAGGGATTTATGGGTCATTTGTGATAGCAAAATAAGATTTTCTTCTAATCTATGTCTTCCCAATAATTTATATGTGCTGAAATACAAATTCAAACAGTAGTGGTATACACTGGTGGTATACATTTGTTTTCATGGATCCAAAAGAAATATGATCATTCATTCTATTAAAAACAAGCTGTTCTATTAAATTTCTTATGTCAGATCACAGTAGCTCAGATTCATCCCTGGTTCAGACAGTCCTCCGAGGACAATAAATAAATACCAAGGATGACTTTGGTTTACTGCGTTGATGACTACTAATATTCCTTGCTTCCCAAGACTGTGCCAGTTACATCTGCCAAGATGGAAATTGGAAAAGTCTGCTCAGTCCACGTTACGAGAGAAAAAGGAAGAGTTAACACTCTGCATTTCTCAGTGCTCAAAATCACTTAAAATACTGGCTTAAAGCTCATAAAATTTACAGAAATAGTATACTTGGGATCACTTTACATTTTAATTTTAAATCTCCAGAAAACACACACCAAGCTTTATTTTAATTTAAGAATCTAGATATTTATTTTAGATTTCCACTGAAAACTGAATACTATTTCAGTATTAAATACCGAATACTATTTTTAGTATTGAATGAATACTCTGAACCAGGATGCCTGAAGACCTAAGAATCACTTTTAAAAACGCAAATTTTTTTTGGAGGAGACTCCATTGATTTGTGTTGCAAAGCAAATAGGTTGCTCCCAGCTGGAGGTTTTTTCAGTGGATTCAATCCTAAATATACCGGGTGGTTGTAATCAAACCTTGAAATCCAAAGTGTGCATTCGCTTTTCAATGGTTTCAGCAAAATTCTGGGTTACTCAGGGAGGTTCTGTTGGGAAGCTGTTTCCCATGGACTTAAAGGGCAAGAGTGACAGGTAGCTCAGAGTGATGGATTTAATGGCCTTAGGTCTCAGAGAAGCCTAATAAACACAGAACAAAGCAGTGAAACTGCCAGTGAAGCCAAACGGTCAAGATGCTCCAAAACACTAGTTCAGAATTGGATCTTTTCTCATTGCTTTTTACACTCAAGCATTTTACAGCAACTTCTGGTAAAAGGTTTATAACAGGATCCATAGAATGGCTGAGGGAGCTTACTGATCACTGTGTTTTTCTGACATCTTTGTCAAAATCTCCATTATTTCACATTCACAATAAATTTCAGCATCTTCAGCAGAGACCTTACAACAAGGGTGCAAATACTCACCTACAGCCGCCGTAAAGTACTGCTCAATCTCATTAGCGGTGAGGGCCCTCTCCCATATAATGAACTCATCAAAGGCCCCGTTCACGTAGCGCTTGGTCTGATGCCCCTCTGTCCCCGTCAGCAGGTTGGCACTGGGGTCTCCATAATCATAGAAAACTTTCCCGCTTGGATCAGTTGTGTTTAGGGTCCCATTCACATAGACTTTCAGCCCTTCCCTTGATTTCCAGGTAAAGAGAATGTGCGTCCAATAAGGACCTGCAAAATATTGATAGCCGCAGCAAAATCCATGAATCGATTCCATTTAGATTCTTTCCTACTCACAAAGTTTCTGCTAACTTGCCATGCTGCAGCGCTATATTGAAAGTGCTAAGAGTTCTGGAACATTTATGTCATATATTAAACACATGAAAAATTTCATGCTTCAGCAGAATGCCTGTGAGCTTTTATTTGAACTTTTGTTGGGGCTCACTGAAGTTGCATAAATTACAATTGCTGGAAACTATTAGCCAAGATGTGAAGTCTCTTCAATACCAACTCAAAACTCACCTTTCAGCAAGAACTGCATGAAAATACAAGAACAAGAGGAAAATACAAGAACAAGAGGCAAATACAACAACTAAAAGTTGCCTGTTTTTGTTAAGAGTTCAGAGGCATGAAAAAATATTCATTTTTATTTACTATTGTAAATATGCAAATCCACAAATATGCAAATTATTCATTTAAGCTTGTACCTTGAAATATCATATCTAAACTGATTTATTAACTGATTCATTAAGCTGTCTAACTACTGTTACTTGGAAGCAAAAAATCTATTTTCCCAATTTAAAGGTAATTTAATTAAGAGAAGATTTAATGATTGCCATTAAATCGTGGCATTGTGGCATTATCAGAATCCAAGAAATTCTTCCAGTCATCAGGTAACACCTCCTCCCAGCAGTATACACTTTAGACCAAAGATAAAAGCAGGAAGATATTTTCCATTAAAAAAAACGTTTCTTAATACCATGCAAGGCATAAAAAAAATTTGATATTTAACAGATAATTAAATGATCAACCCACTAAACACATAGCAAGATAATTATTAAATGAGGTTTAAATCTGGCACGGTACCAACACACATATCCAGTTTTAGAATAGACTGCGAGCCGTTAAGGATTAATGTGCATTTCTCACTCTGCTGTTTCTGTGCAAACACCCGTTAATCTGTTGATGCCAATAAGAAATCTGCTTAAGGAACACCTGGAGTAAAGGCCCACGGATATTTACTGAATGGTATCGATTCATATTTTCTCCCTCCTTGCTCCAAGGGAGCTCAGAGCTGCATCTTTTTCCTCTCCTTTCCTCCTCTCCCCCAAGTCCACCTCTCTCTCCTGCAGTTGTAATCTTACCATGTTATCCCTCTACAATAATAAAGTCAAATAACAGAGAGATAAATGAAGAAAGGGCGACCTTTACCTGGTGGGCTGAAGCTTGCCTTCCACTTCATCATTGCATTCCCACGGGTGTAAAATTCCACAGAGCCTTCCCCCTCATTTGAGCAGATTTTGAAACCGCTGGAAATCACTTGTCCCCCAGAGGCAGAGGGAAACCTGGCCTGCTGGTCTTGGGTCTTCCAGAAGAAGGAAAACGTGACTCCTGATGGAAAGGAGGGGATTTTAAATGAAAATAAAACAGACAAAAAAAGTACAACTGAAAGATTCCAATGCTGTGGAATACAGTGTGGAAATGCTTCTGAGGATAGATCATCACATAAACAAGGACAACATTGGAATCAACAATGCTCTAATAGTTTAAACTAAATAAACTTGTATTCCCTGGGTTTGCATCGCCCTGTCACATGCCAGCACAGAGCAACACCCACTGCTTCCCAAGCAGCTCCTCTCAGTTGGGACTGATGCTCCTTGAGCACCAAAATAATGAAGTCTTCCCTCACCTGCTACAGATTTATCCTTCCCTTCAATTCCTTGTCTTTCTGCTCTCTATATCCCTGCCAGTCTCATCTTCTTGCAATCTCCTGGACTCCTGTGATCTTTAGATATTTCAAAACCCAAAACTTCTTTCAACATCTTCGCCTATACTTACCAAATTACACCCTTGCTGACTCTACTGACCCTTTAGACTGTAATCTAAAATGCAAATGTAAAAGGACTGTAACATAAAAGGAAAATGCTTTCCTTAGAAAAAGGGTGTGTGGGTTTTTGTTTTGTTTTTTTTTTGGCAGAAGGCGGAGGGATTTTTTTTAATTGCTACAGTGATTTAGCATTCATTGTTTATGATTTTGTCTCTTCCCAGTTTATCTGTTGAACATTTCAGTGTTTTATGGGTTTAATGTTCTTGTTTGTGAAGTATTGGAAGTGCTCTGGTACTATAAAAATAATTTATTCTGATTATTATGTTATACTGGAGATGTAGAAGTATTAGTACTTGTTTTTTTTATTTCCCAGTGGTATGGAAAAAAAATATTACAAGATATGTTATGTATAAGAAAATATGCCTGCAGTAGGATACTCAATTACCTTTTTAACACTCTTGTGTAGTACCTGTATAGCATATGAGTTTTTCTACTGAGTTTTCTACTTTCTTAAAATGTTAATACACAATTCTGACTACAGCAGCTCACAGTCAATCCTATTTCCTGTAATGTTACCATTCCTGTTAAGGGATCATACTGAAAAAACTAGCATCCTAAATATGAAACCTATAGGGCAGCTTACCTGGTGTTGGACAGCTGTTTTTCAGCCCTAACTTAAATTGCAGTTAGAAAAGACTAATTTTTCAGCAATCAGCACTCAATTCTCTCAAAAGACAAAGTGTCAAAAATTAGAATTTTAGAGAGCTCCTTTCCAGTAGGAAATCCATGGTGCTCTGATATTTAATGACACAGCTAAACAGCAAATAGTAATGATCGACTTGACTGACCTTCTGGTCCACAAACTTCTGGGTTACTAATGCAAGAATTTTTGTAGCTTCCAAAGAACAGAAAGGTGACGCCTTTCTCTTCAGTGACATAAATGCCTTTGTTCACCATTCCTTCTACAATATCTAAACAAGAAAAAGGAAAATATTTTTTAACATATATATCAATTAAAACTTAATGGGAACATTATTTTAATATTCATACACTTCATATGCTTATCTGGTCTATCTTATCCCCTCCAACTACAGGGGGAGTGTTTGTTTTAAAGAACTATAAAGATTATAGATCTCATTTCAAGTTTATATTTTTTAAAAAACATTTCAGGTTTGTAAAAATCATAATTCCATCCCTCATCCAGGTTCTTGCTTCACTAGATAAACTGCTTAGCAAAACAGCAAAAAAAAATCCCACATTATTTCAAAATAGTCTGAATAAAATTGACACTTTCCAGAATTCTGAATACAGGACATTTCATATAGATATTTGTCTTTTTGTTAAGAATTAGAGACAGTCAAGAAATTCTTCAATCCATTAAGAAAAAAAACAAAGATTTTTCCCCCACACAGAGTATTTTCCTCATTCCTTTTCAAAATGACCAAGGCCAATTTTCATCAAAAAATTATCTCACTGAAATACATTTGACCAGCTGTATTCAAGAGGCATTTTTTAGACACGCATTGGTAAGCCATCATTATCATTTGGAAAGACTTTTTCGTTTTCGAGCATGTAATTGCCTTGTGATTTCTGATTGTGATTTTTTTATTGTGTTCTCTTCTAAAAAAAAATCATCCCAAACACCACCACAAATATTGGATAGTTTTCAGGTATCCTTCTCTCTCTTCGAGCACGGAGTCAAGATCTATCTCTACTTGACAGACAAAGTTTAGTTTCTTTAAAATTTTTAGAGCTTAAGTATTACAGACAGAAGCAAAAATTTCCAAATTCTTTGAGTCACACAAATTCTAAATGAACTGAGCCAGAATAAACTCCATAAGGTAACGCATTCCTGTTTCCATAGCATTTCCTTTGCCACTGATGTCACTCTCTAATGTTCATTTTGAATGTATCTTATTATGTGAGAACTATGCAAATGGCCTATAAAGCAGATAAGTGAGATCTGAGAAGAATTAGGTCATTTGAAGTTCATTATTAAATAGAGTTCGGATTTGCCAACATGTTTTTACAGTTAGAGTAGAAGAATATTGGTTTTAGCCTTCTGATATAAACCTGGTAGTATCCAAGCAGCCTAAACAAAGAGTTGCAAAATTTTCATCCTTCTCCTTAGGTCGGATTTTCCACAAACTAAATGCAAGTTGAAACTCAATTGCAAGGTGGACAACAGGTCAGATTTTGATTGCGGCTGCACTTATATAAATCTACAGCAGGCCTAATGACTTCAATTAAATTACTCCGAGCTTATGCTGATGCAGTGATAATAAGTTTCCAATCTGTTATGTTTCTGCCTGGGGAGTTGTCATTTTCTCTTCTTCATTTTATCTCCTGGCTTATGTTGACATTTCTAAAAAGTCATCAGAAGAGCACACCTCTGTGAGATTTGTGTCTGCTTTCGCTATACGTTAATCAAAGATGTCATGATTGAAGAGCTCTTACAGGCTTTACAGAACTGGTTGCATTTGTCTTTCCTAATGAGCCCCTTAAAATAGTCTACAAATTGGTGAAATGTTTTTTCCTTTTAACCTTGAAAAAGGTCAGCATTTTGTTCCTATATATTCCTCTGAAACATCCATTTAGTTTAAAATTAAAAAAAATAATAATAATTTTTGAAGAGCCTCCGCTGCCTATCCTTCCAAGGAATGCTGCATGTGAGGATGACATTCCAGCNGAGCCCCTTAAAATAGTCTACAAATTGGTGAAATGTTTTTTCCTTTTAACCTTGAAAAAGGTCAGCCTTTTTTTCCTATATATTCCTCCGAAACATCCATTTTGTTTAAACTTAAAAGAAATATTTTAGTTTTTGGAGCCTCTGCTGTCCATCCTTCCATGGAATGCTGCATGTGAGGATGTCATTCCAGCTAATTCAGAGGAATTCAGGTCATGTTGCAGGAGTGCTTCTTAATTTATGTCAATGTAGGCACAAACAGAACTTTACCACATCATCACTTGAACCAAAACCCAGTTTTAACTTTGAATCCAGTGCATAAGAACCATCCAAGAACCAAAAAACAAAGTAAATCCTCACCTACAGTTGCAGAGAAGTTAGAGTAGGCAGAGTCATTGGTATATACAAAGGTAGAGTTATGGGAAGGAAGCACAGTGAGGCTGTGGATTCTTAGAGCTGGGTGGAACAACAAAAGAAAACAGGCAAAACAATGAATAAACACAACCAGCAATGAATTAACCAGTTCATATCTCTCAACATACCACAGAGCAGTGGCCCTTAAAGCTTTAATACAACTGCTCATCACTGAGGACTTGTGGACGTATAAGTGTTGAATCATTGACCTATATCTTTTAAGCAGATACAGTATCACTAAACCCTGGCTTTTCTAACAGGAATTGAAGAGGAAAAGCTATAAAACAATGCTACTGCATTCAAGTGAAGGGCTCTCATAATTATCTCAGTAAGGAATCAATGCAATTATAATGAAGATCATTATACTGGTGCAAAACCTGTCGGTAATTCAAGTCTAAGGACAGCTGAATAACATAAGCAGGTCTAGGATAGCCTCAGCTTAAAGGTATTTGTTGGGAACGGTTCTATCTGGTGCAGTTTTCAAAATCATTGAATTACTTTCCTGTTAGATACCCAAATTATTTTTTGAGGGAGAGCATTATTTTGATATTTAAAGATTATCTATCTTGTACACTATAACTATTTAGCCTGAGCAGGCAAATAGAGTCTGATTCAAAGGCTTTGAAAGCAAATAGAGACAAACTGATTGGTGTGGAATTTAGACCACGCCAGAATCACAGAAAAAAAAGGCAAATGCTCTTAAGTGTCATAAAACCTCATGACAAAACACATGGAAAACTAGAGGTCAGATGAGAAACTTAATCACGTCTCTGTATTTTTTCAATTCCCCATATTTATGTTGATTGTGTCCCTTCAATTGTTCCTACCGGCTTTACTGCTGAGATAACCAAAAAAAGTAATTTGCTGACACTGACTCTCACCACACGACTGCATTGAGAGATATAAATCTGGCTTCACACACAATGACTTCAACAAATAAAACGGATTAACATGACGGACAGATTATGATGCTTCAAGGATTTAAGAGGAGAAATATGGAATGAAAATAATTGCATGACATTATGATGAGTGGAAAAACACCAAGAAAGACTCCAGCAATAAAGAGAAGGGCTGTGTAATCAGAATGGTATCAAAACAAGAAAGTTGCCATCAGCATCAGACTACAACAATAAAGAAAACTCCTCTTGTATTTCAAAATCAAGTATCAGAGAGACATGTAAAACTTCTCCTGAGGGCAGTTGAAATTATATCCATGTATTATAAAGCATAATATAAGCAAAGGAGAACTAAGCGTTTGCATTAGTCACTACACATTAAAAGAAAATCCACATTGTCAGAACTGCACCGCAGAGGAAGACCTTGGCTACCGGCACCAACTGCCAATACCGAGACAGGGGCCTCCAAACCATTTTTCAGCATTGAAGTCGCTCCTTTATAAATAACTTTAACACAACGGCATAAGAGGAGTCAAAAAGGATCAATGATGGGAACTGGTCCTGTTCCTGTAAGAATTTCTGTAGAATCAGCAACTATGGATATTCTGCTATAATTCTTCCGTGATGCTAAACTAAGACTTATGAATTTCACCTGAACAGTGTCATTTTAATATATTCTTTTAAAATGCTCTTTGTAACTTAATTGTGCAATTATAATTTTTCCAAGAGGGGTATTTTGTGTTTCATCTTTTTCAGTACTTAAAAACAATATATTTTTAATAAAGTACCAAAACAGTGGTCAATGGAGTGCTTTACTCCAGTTGAAACTAAGTGCAATCCACTGCAAGAAAAATTATTTAGCACTATGTTAAAGAAATCATATGGTAACTTTCTGTAGGCCAAATTACGATCCTGTTGAAGTCAGCAGGAATGCTGCCATCAGTCTCTAACAGGAGTAGAATGTTGCCCTGACTTATTTCTATTTCATCCAATTTCATTCCTTGAAGAAACTTCCTGGAAAGAGGAGTCCAAGTCTACATTCAAAATACTTGGAATGAGAGATTTTAGCTATTTATAGTATTTATGATATAATAGATTTATGTATAATAAATAGCCATAATTAGAATAACATGACTCCGTGTAAAACTCTGTTATCCTGATTACCAACTTCCTTTTAAATTAGTGAGGGTTTTACCTTACCAAGCCTCTCACGATTTAGATTAGGTTTTTTTTTTTTAAGTATTGCCACAATGTGGGTTGTAAGGAATCATTCACAAATAAATATAAATGAGCAGTAAATATTTACATAACAGCTTGTGCTTCTCTTTCTATGGAAACTATGTATAATTTTCAAAAGTGCATGTAGAAGTTGAGCATTTAACTTGTTTTTTAGGGCAAAAAAATGCATCTTCACTATTGGTACAGCCAAAGATATCACTGAGTATATTTACTTGCATGCACATAATCAACTAACAGCAATGTGATTTTAAGCAAGCATTTATCTTTATAATCCTAACAATGCATAGACACCCCAAAGTTTCTAATAAGGGTATATATTAAAAAAAAAAAAAGAAAAAGAAAAAAGTACTGAACTGCAATATCATCTGGACATCCAAGCATTACTAAAGTACCAAAAAGAAGCCTCAACAGCTGTTGTACAAAAACTAATTTCTTTTTATTTCTCCTGCTGCCTTACTACTTACAGACTGCCACAAATACTTATGTTATTGCCATTGTCAACAAATCCTGTGTCTACCTCCATTCGAGTCACGAAACTCATGAATTCCATCCACATCTTCCAATGGCCAGTAATGGGAAGCTGATGCCAGAACCTGGAACCCTTTCAAGGAAAAACAGATGAGCAGGTCATTTAAGCAAGGTCCAACATCAAGTGCAACAAGTATCCTCAGAAGAAAACAATAAAGGAGGTCAGTGGGTTAAGTAAAACAAGATATTTTATGTAAATCAAACACTGAACATAAGCAAGGAAGGCAGACTATAAATCAAAAAGATGTATGATTTTAACCTCCTCTGCCACATTGCCCACTACAGAGAATCCTTTTTTTTCTTTTTCGTTTTTTAAACTAACTGCATTTGAAATGTACAGTTATCTCTGACCAAATCTCCACCAGGGTATCAGGCAGCATCCACTAAAATAGCAGTTGAAGAACTTGTTCAATAATTGTGAGATTCTAACAGATACAACACACAAGTCTGACACACACGGAAGGGCTTTTTGCTTCTATAGCAAACTGCCATCTTCATGGAGAAACCTCTCCTTGGAGGACTCAGCTCTAGAATTCAAGGGAATAGGAGAAGATGCTAGTAAAGTCTCAGGAGTCTTATCCTTTTCACGGGAGAAACTGTATAATCAGAACCTGGTGTGTTAATTGAGCATTTTTACGTCCCTTCTCCATGGGGACACTCAGATTAGTGATACCCAGCGATGGAAGAGCTGTCATGTGGGTGAGAGCATAAGGGTCTGAAGAGCTGATCATCACTGCACAAGGCTTAAGTCCTCTCATCTTCCCATTATATAGGAGAACTTAGCACCATATAGGAGAAATACACCCTATAATGGAAGGAATTTCCATTTCCCAAGAGACAGAGTTCCAAAATACTAAGGAATATATGAAAAGACTTCACTGTTCTGCATCAGCTATTTGTTCAGAATCTTCTTCTCTGCATCAAAAAACTATGCGACTAATGAGAACATTTTGTTTTTCTCTTAGTGTCCTCCTCAGCACCAGGTGGACAAGCTGAAAAACAGAAAATCTGATAGATCTGATAAGTCTCTCCACTGGCAGATTTATCTACACAGCCTAATTGACAGAATTTAGAAGAGATTTTAGGGAGATACGACTTTTCAAACCTGAGCAGAAGCAACCTACCCAAAGCAATTAAATTTTATGTTAAGATAACAATTCTATTTTTAAGGGTATAACATTAATAATGTAATAAAACATGAGCTGTATTTCTTATTATCTTGTTAGGTGCAAGAAACCCTTTATTCCCAAAATTAATTTAACCCACTGTGCTGGCAGAAGCTGAATAATTGCCTATATCAAAGAAGATTTCAGAAGGTTGACAGAGACATAAATATTACAGTGGCTGCAAATGAGAATGTTTTGCAAATTAAAACAAGTATAAAGCAGCGTTTCTTGATACCTACAACCTATCCCACACTTCTCCTCAAGAGAAATCCCAACCAGTTGGCCTATTTAATAACATCTTGAGTGTCTTAGACACAGAGACCAGTCATTTGCACTGAACTTGGAGGGTCTCAAGTTGTCTTTGCACCTTGAACTCTCCAGCCCACGCTGTCCTGGTCTCCTCTGCTGCCCAGAGTGACCTCAGAGAGACAAAGAAGCCTGAGATGCTCTGAATAAGAACAGAACTGATACAATTGCTGAACATCACAATAAATCCTTGTAGATATGCGAGCACAGGACTAAAAGAACCGGGTGTCTCCTGAGGATACGCAACCTACTCAAACTTGAACTGAATTATGCCCAAGGATAGCTGACAAATGATTCATAATTGACCGGAATATGTGATTGGCCTCCCTGACTAGGAATGTTTGCAGTTGCCAGAGAGGTTCTCCCACGGAAAGGGAGAACGACAGCAAATAAATGAGAACGATCTGGCTAGAGACGTGGCTGAGCTCCTATGGTTACATGTGCTTTGTGTACTTGGGAAATACAGAAAAAGGTGCAACTGCTCAACAAAGGAGAAAACAACAATAAGGAGAAAAAACAACCACACACAGGAAAAACACTGATCTGAAAATCCCAGGGAACCCAAACTGCACTAACCTGAGTGCAGCAAATATAGGTGCAAACAAGATATAGGTACAAGAAGTTGATTTTCCTTTAGGCAAACAACATCTGGCTCAGTTCTATTTTCCCAAGAACATACCCCAGCAGAAGCGAAAGTGAAGAATTTCTAGCTCATTAAGAGCATCCGCACACGCAACCTGTGTTGCACACCTCCATCTCAGACTACCAGCTCTACTGCTAAGCACAGGATAACCCTGCAGTTTTGCAATGTGCTTTTATATAAATATCTCCTGCTTCCACTAATATCTATCTTTCATGTGAAAATTTACAGAGGCGATAAAAAAGACAGAAAGGTCTAGAAAGAAAATAAGTTGATGCAATGACATAACAAAACATTATCATAGTTCCATCACAACATAGGCTTTTATGCCTCAATGCGCTTGGCATCGGGTAAGCACCTAAAGAGAAGCTATATGTTAAGGTCCTTATATTTAAAAGCTGCAAAAGGGGGAAAAATAAGTTTAAAAAGAAAAGGAGAATGAGAAAGGAAATAGAGATGCAGCAGAGGAGTGAGCTGTTTATCGCCAGAGTGCATGGAAAGTGGCTTTCCTAGACCCCAGTTCTGGACTATATAAAGCAAATTATGCTGCCATCCTGCTTACAGGCAGGCAGGGAATGGAGACCTATTGCCTTGAGTTCAACTTCCATTTACAATATTCTATCTCTAAGTAACTCTCTTTTAGTTCTAAATCATGGCACTTGTTTATTGTCCAGTTCCAATCCAAAACGCTTGCTCCCCGTTGCGCTCTCATGCACATGTCAGTGTTATACAACTTGCCTTCTTATTGAGTGAAGCAGGAGTTTTTTCCCTTATTCTGTCACCAACTAAGAGACAATGGTCCTCATTTATTTTCAGACTATATTTTCATTGTTTTCAGGTGAAGGTAGAATAAGAGAAGCCAAATGGCCGAAGGCGCTCCAATAGCCAGCAGCGTGGCTTTTCCTCAGCCTGCTGCATTTGATTATGAAAATAATTATATATGGTTGTAACTTAAAAACACAAAGGAATGTGTAAAACGGTAAAACAGTAAAACTGTACTCGTACACCACCATGAGGCTTGAGGTTAAACTATTTATACAAGCACAAGAATCCCGCAGCTACACACAGACCTCAAACAAGTTTCAGTGCGTTTTCTGCACTGAAAACAGATGAGAGTCCAAATATGCTGCATGATTGATTTAAATTTAAGCAAGAAGGCTGAGGGAAGGAGGGATGTTCTGAAGACAGCCAAAGTACTGGAAAGCGTAGAAACCATAATATTTAACTGCAAATCAATGACCTTAAAGTGCTCAACACTATGAAATTGTGACAGAAAGTCATCTGTGTAGAAGTCTGATTCAGAGCACTCCTATACAATGACCCCTTATTAGCACTTTCTGAGTTTTTCTATGCAAATGCCAGCAAGTTTTCCTCCACTTGCATTTTTATGCAGAATATTTAGTAGCAAAAATATCTAATTGGAAGCGTAGTAGTCTGATACATTCATATGGTAGTTCCAGACTGAAAATGTAATAAAGTCTGAAGCAACAACTACTACTTAGGAGTAGTACATCCCCCAAAAAAAATAAATATTTAAGGATATTGTCATAAAACATAACTAGAACATTTCTTACCTGGGTGCTCGGGAAGCTGGGAAGAGTTTCCGTACACCTGCACATAAAACATTACATAATCAGACAGGGTGAAGTAAAATTCACTAAGAGTAATTCAAATAAATCTCAACACTAGCCATACTCCTAATATTACCTGATGCTTGGACTGCAATAAAACCAACAAAGAATAATGATAACAGAGTAGGGATAATAAATTCTTCATGATATTTTTAAGGTTAAAAGTACAACAGAGATCAAATTCCTGTAATGCTTCAGTCATAAGTTTTCCTTTGCTTCTTTTTGTTTTAAAAGGGACATTTTCCACGCAGCTTCAAAAAGTCTGCTCCTTTAGCAATGGCAAAACATTCTTCCAGATTCTTTCAGTAATATCCACTTTCTTCACACTTTGATCTCTTCATTTATCCATAAATAAACTACCATGATTGGAGCAAAATTATAAGAAACGTGCATCAGATGCAAAAGTTGTATTGTTCCGCAGAAAGAAGTCAAATTTCTTCTACAAACTATGCCAAACTGGAGATCGCTTTCAACTTTCCTCCTATAGTTGTCTCTCAGTTTCCTTCCTCCACGTTCTCAGGGATCTGAAGGCAGTTTTGCTTTAGCCAGCAAGAAATGCACTTCCTCGCAGCGCGGGGCGTAGAGCTCTTGCCCATTTCCTCAGTAACGGCGCTAAAAGGACTCGTTAACTCCTCGCGCGCTCGTCCCGCTCACGGTTGCGGCTCCATCGCAGAGCTCTGGGCGCAGAGCAAGCCCCGGTGATGTCATGTTTTCTGCTCCAACTTCATCCCGTTTCTGGTGCTCTATTTATATCCTGGTGCTGCCGCCTCTTTGCAGGGTCCTGGAGCAGCCAGCCTGGAGCAAGTGGAAACAGATCAACGTGGAGCAGCAGGCAGAGCGGGGAGTTCACTGCTCCGTGCAGAAGCTGGGACAAGGGTTGGGATTGCAGCTTCATAGGAATAACAGGACAGTTTTTGAAGATCTGAAATACTTTTGCTAAAAACGTGGAGTGGGAAATCACAATCAAGTTCAAAAGTGTAAAAAAATAGAGTCCAAATCTCCCTTGCAGTGAGCAACTAACTATCCATAAATTGGATCATAACTAAGTAAAGCAGCCAGCAGCGTTTCCATCAAACCCTACAAGCTAATAATGCTGAAGAAAAAAAAGGAGACATACAAACATAATCTACCATCATAGAAGTCCTCCAACCCATCCTACACTTCCTTTTTTACTCAGTATTTCTTCACTTTAGAAACATATCACTGAGTTAGATCTTGTTTTCAGCCCCAGATGCTTACTCAAGCAGCAGCGCATTCTCCACCTGAAACTCACGAGCACACAAGATGCTGATGTACAAAAAAAATAGCATGCGATGCTGTTTCCATGCTCAATACTGACTGTCTGTGACTATCTTCCACTCTTAAGTGTTCCAGCTCTCCTTTCCCCCCTTACTTTCTCTTTCATGGTTCTTGGTCCCATTCCTTTGATCCTTTATCAGCACGTATGTGCCTGGTCCCTCTCCTGAGGTCTCTTCTTCCCCAGGTATTAACCTTCTTTCCTGCTTGTCCTCCTCTTAATCACAGCTTTTGTTCAGTAGCAGCCTCTTGGCTAGAATGCAGTATTGCTTTTTTGACAAAGCAATTTTCTACTGACACTCTCTAAGCAGATAACACAGCACCAAGGCCGGGAGGTTCCCCTAGTCATCGCACCCTGCTTTACCCAGCCAGCTTCTCAGACACATACTGAACGTCTGAAGTGTCCGAACGTAGCCAAATCCGGGCATAGAACTGGAAAGCAGGGGGGTCTTCGGGACTCCAAGTGCTGAAGAGAACATGTTTAATTTAGAAAGCAGCAGGATATTCATGAGGCATGAATATTTCAATATTACAAAAATGAATGATCAGAGAAGTTCAATAGTGGAAGAAAATGAGTATTTGGATTTTAAACCTGATTTCGGACCTGCTCTACAAAATAACTGAGAGCTTCAAACTTTTCCAGGAACTGAAATTCAGTTTTCTGCTTAATTATAACCAGCCTGACTTCTCCTTCTCCAAGATCCGCTAATCTCCTTCCATTGCTATGATTAGGCAGAAACTTGTCTCTATTCGGAATGGAAAAAAAATCCCTGCAAACCCATGAATTCTGCATCATAAACCTTAATGGGTAGGGCCACCTTAGAAATACTCAAGTGCCACAGTAGAAAACCATGAGAAAAACTAGAACTTACGACGAGAAATGCAGGAATTTGAAATATTTGCCAAGGAGGTCTGTCAAGGGAAAGAATACGCTTACCAAAACAATTGCAAGAATCCAAGCAAACATGCTCACTGCCAGCAATTTTTTGTGGAAACAGCAAATTGCAAGCAGAGATTACTCGCAGAAACAAGAATCTGAATTTGTGTCATTTGCTAGAAACCGATCTGGAAAGTCACAGCACTCCCAGCACACACGAGAGGAATGGGGAATCTGGCACACAAGCCAGACCATCCAACCAGCCCTTGGAAAACAAGTGTTAAATTCTTCTGGAAGCTGCACATGAGTTCATGCAACATGTGGATGAAATACCTTTAAAGTACTTGCCCATCACTAATAGCACCAAGTTTAAATCTGGGGATTTATTTGCTCCAGAATAGGGAAAAAGAGGAACTTCGTTGTTGTTGGAAACCTCCTACCCAGACTCCAGAAAAACAAAATAAAGTTTGACAAAAATAAAGATCAATTGTTCTGACACAGGTGAGATTTTGTTCAGTTATAATACCATCATAGCAGTAAAGAACCAAAATGTATTTAATAAAATTTAATATTTAATAAAAACCACAGTGAACTATGATGAGGAAAAAATTGAACTTAACTTTCAACTCCAGCTTGTCTTGTTCACTTCATGTTCAATGAGGATGATTATGCTATTAAGGCAGAAATTGAGCATATGATTTAATTATGTTTACTAGGAAATACCCTAAATTTAAAAGTCTGTATGTAGATGCAAGCAGAGCAAATAGAAGTTGTCTTACACTATCCAAGATGGGATTTGCATAGTTTTTTTCCCCAGTTTTCCTTGGGCTTAATAAGTCTGTGTGTGTGAACTTAGTGCAAAATTGGAATGGAAAAGTTTAAATAAAATCTAGATGTTAGATTTAACCTTAAATTTCTGTAAAAACCACAGTCTCTACTAATACTCCAGGAAATACTCTAGATTTTTAAACGTAAAAAATTGATACTACACTTGATAGGATACAGAAGAGGGATAGATGTTTTACTTGCGTGAAAAAAACAGTTCTAAACATCTGTATGTATTTATATCTGCATTTGTTTGATTAACAAGAGAGAGATTCTTGTTAGAGTGCATCTTCTCACGAGGTTGATATTATCCAGATTTCAACCAGGCTGCTGGGTCAGAAGATTCCTGATCCGATGGAGCCGGTTTAGGAGGAGCAAGGCACTACCTGTCGCCGCACAAGAAACATTCCTGATGAGGGACTGAAGCGTTTCTCAGAGCAGCAAAGCACCACAAAAACTACCAACAGTGAGTCCGTGGCAGTACAGGTAAAAAAACGGACATTTTGGCAAAAACAAGTCAGGAACTAGACCGTATTATGAAAATATCACATGAGATTTCCTTTGAGCCAATTACACCAAAAAGGACAACAGAACAGTTTGCATTGAAGAACAAACTAACAAATCTTGGAGTGAATCACAAGGCTAATGCTATCATGCAAAAATATTTTTCTAATTAAGAAAATGTGAAGTTGCTGTGGCGGTGCCAGAAAACAAAATAGGTTTTTTTTGGCAACAAAATTTTGAATTAGACAGATGGATACTTATACCATGCTACAGTGGTAACATTAAGATGGTTAATTTACCTATAACTCTTCATGAAAACATTAAGAGGTAGATTCAAATACCAAGCAAATAGATTTTATACAATAATTTAAATGCATACAATGCATCTAAGCTTTTTGGGGTCCCACTAACCGAATAGTTATTTGATTCACGGTTATATTTTTATTTTCTATTGAATGTCTTTTTGGATTGTGGTAATGCCTTGAGCATCTTGCTCTGGACACTGACTAAAAGCTTCTCCCTGCCCCGCCAAGAACAGTTTAGGTGTTTGCAAATCCCAAAGATCCGTAGAAATTAGTTTTATTTAATTGAATCTTTGATAACCTGAGCCTTAAGGCTTAGCAACAGAACACCAAGCTTATGTAAAATTGCCTAATCCTATAATTAAAAAGTATCAAGTTTTAGTATACGAGTAAGCTAAGACTTGTTTGCCAAAAAGTCACTGCCTGCATTTTTGAGCATCATTCAGACCGTCATTTTTTCCTAAACAGACGTATTTCACGGTGATGATGTTCAGCCTTTAAAATTTTTGCCAGATTCTCTTTCATGTCCTTTCTCTCGTGCCATTCTGAGTACAGGCAACCTGTGAAAGTTTCATTCAACTGCTTTGAGAAGTCAGTTTATCGTTCAGTCCAGCACAAACGGAGCACCCAGAGGTCAATTTGCTATTATAGATGCTATTAAAGGCTTTATGGGGAATAAGTAAAATAAGACTACAGAAGAAACAGAGAAAGTGTGTAAAACAACAGCAAGAGCTGTCTCCGATATGAGATTAGTGCAGCAACAACAACTTATCTATGTCCACAGCAGTGCATTTGGACCATACTTAGTGCACTTGCTGCTGAAAATGTTACTTCAAAGGATTTCTGCTCCCTTGAAGGATCCGAGTTATCTATTTTCCCCCATTACTGCATGCTTCCTCCAAACTGCATGTTTCTGCATGCTGCAGAAAAGCAAACTACAGTGAAATCAATCATTCAAAACCTGTGATTTTATGGACATCCATATGAAAATGGATATGGAAGTCAAAAACTTTCCCCCTCTCTAAAGGGATGCTAATCTCAGGGATTTCCATAGCCTCTTTAAATCACTGTGTCATTTTAAGATGTCACTTAACAGCTGATGAAGACTGATACAAGCCCTTCTAGATCTCTTCTAACTCATCATAAAAACATTGATCTTTCAAGACATTAAAGGCATCTCTTCTTTCTCCTGGGTTCTAGGTCATTCCAGCATATGGGATAGAGAGCAAGAAACAGAGCAAACCGGAAAATACCTACCATGTCCATGGCTGCATCTGCCGCTGCTTTACTTACAACTCTACTAAGTTCTGTTGTCACAAACCAACACACGTGGAAGTGACATCCCAGAAGTGAACACTAAAATGAAGTGACACGCGCCTGGTATTTAGAGTAGGATCCATCCCAGAGCAGGGGAAAGCCCTCTGCTAGGAGTAGGCTGCTAGCAAGGATCCACAAAGTGCAAGAGCAACTAAAATACAAAGCAAATTAGGAAGCATATTTAAACAAAAAATATAGTATTGTTTTCTTCCATCAGTTTTAAACAAGCAGGAAAGTAGTTTTTAGACTTCTGCTTATGAATTGCCTTTTTTTTTTTAATCTCTAAGTTGCTGAGGTATAGGAAAAAATGATCGAGTATGACAGCACTGACTTTTTCATGCTGAAAACATTAGGGTGACAAGAAACCTTCGTGTAATTCATTTTCTTGCTCTATTTCAGTCTTAGCAGACTTAATTTATGAGGAAGAAATAACCCAATGAAAAATTGCAACTACATTTAGCTTGTTTTTCAAAGAACAGCATTAATGTACAGAGAACACAATCTACTCTTTAAACCTATACACACTGCTGCTACTGCACTTCTCTGGTCCTGGCAGACAAATGTCTCAAGCAGCAATTTTCCAGTGGGCTTTCACAAATTAAGTGTAAGCATTTGCTCTTGCTAATAATCACAGAAGCAGCCCGATGATTATTGCTTCTAGCGTATATGCTGCTTGTGCAACCCCAACAGGTATTTTTGTTTAATGGTTTCACTTGACAACAGCAATTCCATAGAGAGCGAGCCCCATCATGCGGCTGGAGCGGGAAGCACAGAAGCAATTGCTGTTCCTTTTCTTTCCTAGTAGAGAAATAGATAATAGTAGAGATATAGATAAGAGTAGATGCTTCCATGCAGGCCTGGAATTAAGTTCTCTTCCCTGGTTGCTATATAGTCCCCTTGTAAATAGTCAGCAAGAAAAGTTATGCAGTAGCCACTCGTTATCCATGGCTTTTTTTAAGCTATATCCGACCTGCTGCTTAGGCAGTGAGCCGAGTTTTTCCTTTAGCCAAGTTCAAACCTCCTACCAAGCAGCATCTTCTGCATCTCTGACTCAGGTCCTACTCCTAACCTTTAGGAGGAGGAAGAAAAAACAAAGTGTACTCATTAGCTATAGTCTGAAACAGGTTTGCAATTAGATCTTCATTTTGGCATTCAGATAAAACAAAGCATCTGAACCAAACTAAAAAGATATCAGATCTAAAAATCAAATTACCGTACTCAGTAAGTAACAGAAGGTAAAATGATTTGTTAAATTTAATTATGACTTATTTTTATTTGTGAAGAATCTCATTTGGCTTGAGTCTTTTCTCTAAATATCAGCACAGCAAACAAAATTGGAGAACTAAAAGTTTAAAAAAAGTTACTCTAAGTCATTAAGAAAAAAAGACGGCTTTTCATTTTCACTGTGAGCAAAACAGATTTCATTTCTCATCATGACTTCTCATAAGCACTCAGATAAAAATAACAGCAATTGCTGCTTGCTCGTGGAGCGACAAGCCTGAAGCAGCTGCAGTAGGAGCCAGTTAATGTGTAATTCTACTCAGAAATCAGATAAGACCGACTTGTGAACAATAAGTTTTATAATTAAAGCAACCTCAAAAGAGGCAAAAACTATTTATGTTAGTCACTTGCTTCTATTTTCAGCTTGAAGCTTTACATAGCAACCTTAAATGATAATAGCTGTATCAGGAACCCAATTTTCCTTCCCATTTTTATGATTTAAGATGTTGACAAGAAAAAAGACACAACTAGCATTACACAGCTATGATTTTCTTCTTGTGTAGTAATTTTGCATTGATCAAGACTTTTTTTTTTTTTAAATGATTACGACATTCTCACTTTTCAGTTATTTCATGTATCCTGGTCTCATTCTAGCTGCCACCTCACACCACCCAGTCACAGTATTTGCATTCACCCAAGCCCAATCTGTACCTAATCAGGGTCTGCATTAGATCCCTGGTATAAAGGCCACATATGGCAGGTTTAAACACTTAGGACTATTAAATAACCAAATACATATTCATGTTAATCAAAGACTATGGTGGGTTCATCAATCTCAGATCTGTTAAATGACTATAAAGCAGACAGAACAACAGGGTTTTTGCCCCTCTGCCGAAAGGGCTGTACCCTGTGCCAAAGGGACAGTTATAAAGTCAAATGGTACTGAACTCCTCAGTCACTACAGCTGTTTCAAGCACTGCGGTCTGGGTCTTGTCAGAGACAATATTAGTTATGAAAGCTACTAAACTGGGACAGCGTGGGCAGTCATGGTCTCCCAGCATCAGACTGAAATTATTCTAATACTGGGGGGTATTTAGTAAAGTCCAAATTGGCTAATGATTTTGGCTACTTGTAGAGACAGCAGAGAAGCTTCAGGATGCATGCAATGAAAGACTCCCTCGTGGGATGTTTATATACTAGCTTGTAATGGAAAGAAAGAAGGAAAAAAGCGCCCCACACGCCCCTATATGCAACTCCTACAGCACAAGTCACCTTATGAGGCACCCCTTTGGAAGCAAGCAGAAAGCATACCTAGCTTCTCACAACTTCTTACAAACAGATGCACCAATCCTGCTGTAGAATAGGCTATAAAGGCCCTTTTCTACTGTTGCCAGAACTCAGGCAAGAGAAGGCGGACTAGTACTGCTAACCCAGGTCAGGAGAGCCACTAACTTGAACCAAGCTAAGCTTGCACATTAGGATGGGAAGACAGAAGTTTGTGTCACCATTTGGTTTCCAGCAGTTTAAAGTAACAACAGAACAAGGGCAAGAACACATCGAGNATTTGGTTTCCAGCAGTTTAAAGTAACAGAACAAGGGCAAGAACACATTGATGTGAGGTGTGAATGTTTTGTTGTAACTTGCATATCAGAAGCAGCAGTGGCAGATTGACCCTTCTGCTGTAAGGAGCTTCAGTTGTTGCATATTAAGCAGCATGTTTTAACTAAAACATTAGAGGTTTTTTCCTGTTAAAGATTTTCTGTTGAAGGCTTCGGAGATCTATTAAAAAGCTTCCTTATGAAAAATAAGGCTGTTCTAATACCCCCTTCATTTAAAAGGCACAGTAATAATACATGCTTACAATAGTGCAGCATTTCCTCCACCGCTTGCTTCAGCTGATGCCTTGACCCTGCGTTCAGGTTTGCACACAATTTCCCTGTTGCTTTTCTCCTACAAGCCTCTGGACTTACATACCTGAGGCCTCAAGACTGTCATGGAAGCAGCAGCAAACTCCACCAGCACCTCCTGCTTGCAAAAACTGGAGGAATGTCCCTAGCGAGCAGTTACCAGCAAACAGTGTGAAACAGAACTCAGGTAAGGCTCACAATCAAGTGAGATACAGAGATCATTGTATCTTTGTATGGGTATGTGACCCAACCAACAAGGTAGATGTAGCAGTCAAAGTGGGACAGTCAGCACTGCAAGAAGGGATGAGGTCTCAGGATTCCTCTCAATAATGGTAGCACTCTAATTCAGACTGATCTGACAATTTGGTAAGGGGAATGCATTATTTTCTCATTACTTACCCAATTAAAAAACCCCTATTTTCTAGAGCTCTCAGTCAAAATTTTAAGTATTTTTAAGTACAACTGAAGTGAATTTGCCAACTAAGAAACTTGCTTTATAATCAACTGTTAAAACTCTAGAAGTGACAAATTCATTATAAAGCTGTAAATTAACACACTTAAATCTCACCCCCAAAACATGAAGTCTGAAGACTACACTACAGCTGACCAAGTACTACCACCTAGAATAATTTTTTGTGGACTGAGTTAATTAAAGGTTACAAAGCAAAAGCCTCTGTGTATCAGACAAGCAGTAGATACCACACACGCACACACTGAAGCAGTAAAACACAGTAGAAGTGCATTTTCTTCTCCTTTTAAGTGTATAGATTGAAGTATGCTGTAAAAAGTCTGCAGTGTTTGTATTTTTACAGCAGTGTAGTTTAAAAAACAGGACAGTTTAAAGAGAAAGCTACTGCACCTAATAAAGCAGCAGCAAATAATCAAGCTAGCAGCATTAGCCATCGTATGCACAGTAAGTTAGTGGCTACACAAACCCAAAAGTTCAAGCAAGGAGATGGAGCAAGAAGATTCAATTTCCTTAAGTGGAAGTCAGTCTTTTTAACTGAAGCAAATAAAAGCATACAAAACTCCTCTCATTAGTTTCACACTCTAAATACACCTCAACTTTGCACTAAGTAGTTAGGCATTGCAGAACTTGCCCTACAGAAGCTTGATTCCTTTACAGTAGTTTAATAAATAGCCTTTCATAGCTCACTACCTTTCACAATCACGTACCAGAACACTCAAACAGGATTATTTAGGAAATAATCAAAGCAGCAGGAGTTATGTACACAAACATGCAAATTAAGAGGAATAAATGAAATGCTTCACTTTATTAAGAAACCAAAAATACAAAACTGAAGAGTTCAAGGCTTCATGTACTCAAACACTACTGAAAAATGGAATCTTAAACTTATATTGTTTACTAGCAGTACTAATATTGACCAAGATTAATTTCTACAAGGTAGTGTTAAAAGTTGACATTTTCCACCATTTGTGCTGTAATAAGCTAGAGTTTCAAATTAAGAACTTGGTGCAGTTACAGTAGTCTTGATATTTATACATGTGTGGTTTTAGCTGATATGCCATTTTGTAGCCAAGATCTTTTTAGCTCAACTACAACTTCCTCTAGTTGGTGAGTTTTAAGATGAGCAGAATTTGTTTCATCAGCTATAGCTCTACTGAATGACATTCCATGCAAAGATACAGCTTTTACATCACTTAAGAGACTTAGATGCTGTTTGTTTCAGGCTAATAAAATACAGAGCTCTCAAGGCATGTTGTAGAACATACTGCAAGTTATATTTTAGAGAATATATCTAAGGTAGCATATGCAAGCTGAACTACTCAGGGAGCCCTGCAAATTACATAAACGTGCCCGTTCATATGGGAGAGTTTATGCTGACTTGTTGATTCAGTCACACTTACCAATCAACCGTTCACTGCTTTAGCTTTACCTGACAGTTCAGCTCTCCTCAGGTGCGAAGTTACAGGCTCCAGGAAATAAAGGGAAGGTTAACTGAGCTCTGATTTAGTAAGAGCAGCATAAGGGCAGGGAGAAGGTTTGTGGAACAGAAGGAGGAAAGGAGACACACAATGAATTATTAGCTTCAACTAAAGAACAGAAGACACTTTTGGAATAGTTATTCCTAACAATGCATGAAAGTTCACTTGCTTAGAGATATTTGAAATACAACTTTATTATCTAAACAAAAAAAAAAGAATGGGAATGACAGAAACAAGATTTACCACTTAATACTCTGATGTGACTGCAGCAGTCTTATATTTGAAACTCAAAGGGGAAGTAATTGCAGTCCAAAAAACAGCTAAATATGCAGGTCCAAAATATGAAGTTTTTTTGTTTTGTTTTTTTTTTTAAACTGCCACATTCACTCCGAAGCCCATTCATCTCTTTCAGCATCCCAAAGATTAAGCACATGTTCTGCTCAGCTAGATAATAAAGTGGCAAACACGCTGCACCACTGACATCACAGGACAGTTGCCTATAAAACTAGACTTCTGACGCTGGGCTCCAGCTTCGTCCCTCACAGGTCATCATCTTCATCTGGCAGTGCAGTGGTTTGAGCAATCTGAAAGAACAAAAAAGCTACACTTAAGAATTGTTCTTCACTTGTTTGTCTCATATCCAAGCATCAGACAAAGGGCACAAACCCAAAACGACTGCCCATTTCTCAGTTACCTGTAAGTCTTGCTCATACTGTGCTGCCAGTGCTGGGTCCATAACAACTTCTGGAGGTGCAAGGGCAGGCATGGCAACAAACTCCAAGTTAGGATCTCCAATTAGCTTTCTAGCAAGCCAGAGGAAAGGCTTTTCAAAGTTGTAGTTACTCTTGGCTGAAATGTCATAATACTGCAAAGATAGTATATATTAGACACACAAAATATCTTTTCAGCAATTCTAAGATTACTGAAACTAGTATGGATTTGATCAGCTCTGTTTTTATTTTCTACTCATCCACCGCATCATTTTCATCTACATTCTCATAAACAGTTAAGATCTTAAGGTCTAGAAATATAGTTTTAGGTGCAACTAAGGTATCTGTATTCTGTGCAACTAAGGTATCTGACCTGACCTAGGATGAAACTTCCAGGAGATAAACAAGTTGCAAAGAAAATAAAGTAGAAGCTTTATTTGAAAGGGTCTCACTTCTGCAAGACCTGATGAGACTCTGAATAGTAAAAGCCAAATGCATATTAACTCTTTAATCTTTTATCATAGCTTCTCCTCACGGCTATGGGTCATAATCCTCAACAAGATCCATTGATCCATTCCCCCTTCCCTAAAGTTAGGTTCAAGAAGCAAACAGGATGTAAAGTTGATATACTGTAATTAATAGAGAAAAACATGGAACACAAGTATTACCAGATTACTACATAGAACCCAAATGTAGTTTAAAGTTTAGTAACTTGGATTTCTGCGAATGCATGCCATCATACCTGGAGATTCTTCTTCCTATGGAAGACAATGGATTTTGCCTTGACTTTTCTGTCCTTAATATCCACTTTGTTGCCACACAACACTATAGGGATATTTTCACATACTCGTACCAGATCTCTATGCCAATTAGGTACATTCTTGTAAGTAACTCTTGATGTTACATCAAACATTATGATGGCACACTGAGCTGTAAGAAAAGAGCAGTCGGTTTACACCAGTGCAGTAAGAACTCACCTTATCAAGGGACAGAAGTACAGAAATTCCGTATTACATTACAATGCCTGCCTTAACTCTTCCTCTCAACATAGGTGTTCTGGGCAGCTATCTTCTGTATAGAAGTTCTATACATGCAAGTGCACAAAATTCAGCCCATGACTATATGCCATCTTGTTTAGTCTCCAATCTTAAACTTGACCTAGCTTTATTCATACAAGCGTCCTATTGAATACCACAGTATTGCATGAAGTTGGAGTAGACTCGAATTACAAACATCAACTTTGATTTAGTGTACTGTTGGTGTCAAATACTGTGAAGTATTTGACAGAAACTAGTTAAGACCTATTTAACTGATCTCAGACATCCTATCCAGACTGTAAGTTGAAAGGTGGTAGCCCACATGTTGGGATGCCCTTGCTCAATAGAAGTTTTTCAAAAAACACAGGTGCTTGACTTGATGCTGTTATTTGTAAAGAAAAGCAATATTGTCAAATAATCCCTTGCAGAATTTCCGGGATACAAAGAATAGCACTTGGTCAAGCCAAAATTCAGAGACAGCATCAATAGTTCTTGAGAAAGAAAAAGGTACTCTGGTGAAGACATTTACAATTTTATCCATGTTAGTGTTCTTGTAAAGTTTAATTTATTAAATCTGGAATGTTACAGTTGGTGTCTAAAGTCCTTGCACCAGGACAGTTAGTTAATACAGGCAAGCTCATACAGACTGAAGCCTAAGTTTAGTAATAGGCAGCATCATTTTTTACTTTCTGTTAATATCAAAGCCCACATTAGCATACAAAATCTGCTTAGATCACTCCTACTTTAGGACTACTTACTCAACAAAAAACACTGAGCCTATACAAAAGTTCCATAAACTCAGAAGCCAGGCTCATAATTGTAATCCCTCTTAAAAGTTGTCTGAGTGGCCAACACTAGTAGAACACAAAGGACTGTAGGAGAACTGTAGAAGTTGCAGAATATTGCTACAGCTACACACATCTTACCTTGAATGTAATAGCCATCTCGCAGGCCACCAAATTTCTCCTGGCCAGCTGTGTCCCATACATTAAATTTAATGGGACCTCTGTTGGTATGGAAAACCAGAGGATGAACTTCAACACCCAGTGTTGCTGTAATAAGAAAAAGCAGCATTTTCCTTAGTAACTTGTAAATTCCACTTCTAATTGTAACATATTAAATCTAAGATATTACCGCAGACATACCTACATACTTCTTTTCAAATTCACCAGTCAAATGACGTTTTACAAAGGTTGTTTTGCCAGTACCACCATCACCAACCAGGACAAGCTGTTGGCAGATAAAAAAAAGCAAGTCAGGGCATTAGAAGCTTATCACTACTTTTAGTATAAATACTAAGTACTTATAGAAAAATCTTAGTCCTACAAAATGCTCTAAAGAAGAAAATGTCTAAGGAGCAACTCAAGGTACTAGGACCTGAATTATCAAGTCTATTATTTTCTAACTCAAGTTTTTCAGTTGCATAGCTGAACACCAAGAAGCCCTGTAAATATTTCTGCTGAACGGCAAATGAATGACTTCAGAACACGTGGCTTATTCACCCCCCAAGGGGGCAATATTTCAAGAGACCAGAAAGTAACTTTGTAAAGCTATATTGAATTTCTCCCAACTATTAGGAAACCTACACTACAAGACCATTAAAAATAGAGGTATCTATAGAAATAGAAGTTCATTGACCAAACATTGCAGTAAGTCTAACTAACAAATACTCTTTCAGGAAGGGGGCCTTAATAACTTCTGGGTGTTTACTAGACATGACCAAAAATACTTAGTTCTAAATTGCATTCTTTAACCTTTTCCCCTGTCTTAAAGGGTGCTTTTTAAAAACTCTATTCTAAGCACTTTTTTCCCCTTGTTACTAACTGTGAACCTCAGTTTTGACACTATTTCCAATCAAGTTACATTAGCTTCATTAAGCATGATTAAACTGCAAGTAGCAGCACACTGCTGATGCAAGCATTACAATAGAAGCTCTTTTATATTATGCTACAATAACCTGAGCGCACTGTTAAGGATGAATCAACAATTCGAAACTAAACATCCCATCCGTGGAATGCAAGAGTTGCACACGCTGCTTTACTAATGAATGAATATATGGACAAAACACGCAGCCGCTTACCTTAAACTGCACTTGGGGCTCTCCTTGGGCGGCCATGCTGGGTCTGCAGGGGAAATGGAAGCATGTGAGCTCACAACAGGCAAGCTGCTTCAAGGCCCAGCCGGAAGGGGCTGGGCGCCTTTTTTCAGCTCCCAAATCGGCTCCTAAGGCGCGTGCTCCGCCCGCCCGCCCGCGGGAAGGCCCGGGCTCGGCCCACGCCGCCGCCGCCTCCCCGC